>JALAJA010000896.1:0-25157 GCA_023376005.1 Doryteuthis pealeii
AAGTCATGGAGAGAGAATAAACTGTTAGTTGGTTATGATAGGTATTTTATTGTACTTACTTTATGGGCGCCGGGGTTAGCTCAGTCGGTCGGCGTTCGGCCTAGAAACCACAAGGTTCCTAGTTCGATACCGGTTCTCGCTAACTCAGCGTATGAGTAACACAGGGAATCTGTCCGGTAAAGTAAGGAGTGATGGAGGTGTGGCGCCCACCTCAGATGCTAAACCAATGCTCCTTGGTCTAAGCGCTATTGAAGGGGGATAGACTCCCTCGCTTGACTGGCTGATACCGACTTTAGGCCGCCCCGAGGACTTACTTTACTTATTATGTATGGAAGGTGGTGTTAATGGTTAGAGTTGTTGAAGGTTGTGGTTCGACCCGAGTACAAATCCAGACGGAGGCTCTTCACATAGCACTAAAACCTTAGGAAAGGCGTGAATCTAAGATTCTCCCCCAGCCATGGGATAGTTAGAGCAGACTGGACACTTTAATCTTCGTTACGCCAAAAAGTCTAGGAGAAGTAAACCGAATTCATAAATGACCGCTGTGTCATATCCTGCTCGTGCGGAGGGTTTGGTATATATTGTATGTATTTATGAGATGAGCACTTGATATTGAAGAATAATCTATATATGTTACTTTATGTCACTTACTGTAGCTGTGTTCGTGTAGTTGTAGACGTCATGGAGAGAGAACAGGATATACCACTGAACTCTGGATTCTGGGAGGAGGATTCTGAATCTATTGATGGGGGAGAGGTTGACTGTGTTTCTCATAAGGTGTTTCCTTTTTACTATTAAACATATTAATTCAGAAATGTAAGTGAATTATGAAATAGCGAAAAAAATTTAAAGATAGGTTAATTGTTTCGGCCGTATTGCAATAGGGTTCTATGTACTGTAGCTTGTCTGTGTAGTTGTGGTAGTTCAAGGAGGCACACAGGAATTTAACCAGTTGAAATCGGGACTCTGCGAGGGGGTCTTTTGGATATATTCTTTTTATATTATAATAGGATGTGGGAAGAGATGCGAAAATAAATAATTTAAAAAAAAATTTTTGTTCTCATTTTTTTAAATCTTCTTTTTAACAATTGCAACAATATTAAGTAAATATGTAAGTGAATATGGTACAGGAAAAAGAAAAATAGACTCACCCCCCCCCCCCACCCCCCAAAGCCGTTTGATGTAATAAGTATCTATGTTAGTGTAGCTGTGTCTGTGTAGTTGTGGCAGACATGGAGAGCGCACCAGGATATAACCACTGGAACTTTCTGGAAGGAGGTTCTGTTTGGTATAGATAGGAGATAGATTAACTGTTTTTACATTTGAAAACAAATGTTAAACCAAAAATGTAAAGTGAATATGAAATAGCGAAAAAAAAAAAGATAGAAATTTATTCGGCCGGTTATGCAATAGGGTAATATGTACTGTAGCTGTGTCAGTTGTAGTGTGGAAAGTCATGGAGAGAGACAGGATATACCACTGGAACCTGGGACTCTGGAAGGAGGATCTGGTGCTATAGATGGGGGGGTGACTGTGTTCTCAAAATGTTATTTTTACAATTAAAACAATGTTATGCTTAATGTACATGAATATGTAATTACAAAAAAGATTAGAAATAAAATTCGGCCGGTTATTTGAAATAGGTATCTATGTACTTGCAGCTGTGTCAGTGTATTTTGTGGAGTCATCGAAGAGAGAACAGGATATACCACTGAACCCTGGGACTCTGGAAGGAGGAATCTGAGTGCTATTAGATGAGGTGGGGGTTGACTGTGTTCTCATAAATGTTCTTTTTACAATTTGATAACAATGTTATGCTCAAAGTAACATGAATATTGTAATACACAAAAGATAGAATTAATTCGGCCGGTTATTGCATAGGTTATCTATGTACTGTGTTGTGCGCAGTCATAAAAAGCACACAAAGTTCAACCAGGTAAACTATGGACAGTGTTATTCCAGGAACCGCCCACTTGTTCAAAACCATATAGGGCCCGGGCTTTTTAAAGTTTCCATACAAAACAGTTTTTTATTTTCTCGTTTCAAAACCCTCCGGGGGGATATATTGTATATATCAAGTGCAATGGAGCATTTAAATAAGCACTTTTACATCAGGTGGTGGGTTTCGCAAGTTAACTGGACCAGCCAACTGAATTAAAACTCGTATGGAAGTTTAGGTTAGTCGTTGGAGAAAACGGTATCAAGGTAATCTTCACAATAAATTTGTGGAAAATCGCCTTTGCGACAAACCTAAGCTTATAAATTTCCAAGTGCCCTTTCATTAAATTTTCAAATCGTAAGACCCGTCGACTCCCTACAATATGCTGTTTTTTGGGGCAGGTTCATTCCAAATGTATTCATTGTTCAAAAGTGTTTTGTATTGTCATTTTGCATGGCTAGCACCCATAGAATTACTAACCACTCACTAACTGTATTACATTGTATTGTACTGTATAGTATTGTATTTTTTTTTAATAACACAACCAAAAAAAACAACAACAAAAACCAAAAAACAATAAAAAAAAAAATAATTATTTTAAAAAAAAACCCAAAAAGGAAACAATACAACTTTTGACGGAACGCTTTTGCAGCTAATAAGAAGGAAAAATAATAAATAAACATGTGCTACTCCTACGCTGAGTTGGCAGGACCGGTATTCGAACTAGGAACCTTGTTGGTTTCTAGCCGACGCTTTCTACCGACTGAGCTAACCCGGCCCCCATAAGTATAGACATAAAACCTATTATACCAACTAACAGTTGTTCTCTCTCCATGACTTCACAACTACACGAACACAGCTTACAGTAATCGATACCTCAAACATCAACTGACCGAGTCTATTTCTCTTTATTGTGTTTATTACATAATAATAATAATAATAATAATAATAATTTAATTTTTTTTACAAAATAGGGTTTAGTAAAATCTCACATTAGTAATAGTAATAGTATTTTTGCTCTATTACTATAGAATTAAAATTAAAAATTTCTTAATGAATTTTGTAAATTTGTAAACATTTCTCATGAAATGATTGTTGTTAATGGGCCGTATTCAGTAGGAGCATCCGCCCTTGGAACCACAAGGTTCCAGGCTTCAGTTACCAGCCCTCACCACGTTCAGCGCATGAGTAGTATAGCTTAAATCTTGTGCAGTAAAAAGGGGAAGCTGATGTAGGTGTGGCGCTCCACCTCTCAACGGCAAAACAGTCATCCCTGGTCTAGCGCTAATGAAATGAGATAAACTCCTTTGTAGTCCAGCTGATACTTGACAATAGGACACTCAACCACTTTACTTATTTATAATTTACTAAGTATATACTCAATTGGGCATCCCATCATGGTGTAAATGGTTTGCAAAGTAATCTCGCAGATCCAATAAAACTATTGAATTCTGAGTTCAATCCCACTGGATTGCCGCATACTTTGCAACTTTGTGTGACATCCAGTTAATTTTCACCATTAGTTGTCAAAATTCCTAGCAAATAAGGCAATTAGAGTAACCTCCCTTGACTTTCACTGTTGAAACAAGCTTGGTAGCTATTTTGAAAAGGTTCTTTTTTTTTTTTTTTTTCCATGCGAAATAAACAAACCTTTTAGAACTTTTTTGTAAACAATACAACTGCATGCTTAAACACAAAAATATCATAAAAATGTGTTCTTTAATAACAACTAAGTTCAATTTCAGATATGCTAGGAATTTAGCCAACAAAGGTGAAAATTACCTGACATTCCTACCCGGTTGCAGATAATACTACTTATATAAATATTTATAAATACTTATTACTTACTCTTATAAATAGGCATCCTATTGTGGTGTAATGTGTTAGCAAGCAAGTTTTGCAGACCTATTACTACTGAATAGCGAGTTCAATCCTTGCTGGATGCCTTCATACTTGCAACCTTGTGTCACATCCTACCCATGGTACACAAATTATCAAACGTCAAATAAAAAATCCAGAAAAAATTACGTGACCGTTATCGTCGTAGAAGCACATTCGACCCTTCAAGTTAAAATCCTCAACGAAATTGTTTTGCTTCCACATAACGCTAATAATCTTAGGAAACATGAAGCCAAACTTCTTTCAGCTCTCGTAAATCCAGGACTGGTATTCATGTTTCACGTGTGCAGGCTTCCACGATGAAAACTAAGTTACAGAACTTTGAGAACATCTGTTTGGTAATTCACTTTAGAAATGTCAAAGTATTTTAATCCAGTAACTAAAGACGATGCATAGTGTCCACTTTTTTTCTTTTATTTGCAACTGTGCTTGTAGCTGAACAGACCGATTTTTGAATGGCAATCTCTGGTGCAGTGATTGCAAACAAACGGGATGCTTACTGAGAGGCAGTTTGTCTCTCCTTCCTTTTTGATCCATTATAAAACAAAATAATTGAAGGGTGTTTTTCATTCGGTTATGTACATAAGCATCTCAACATGCAAATCCCGTAATAATAACATTCCGATTTTACCAATCAATATAAAGGATACATTTTGCTACATTTTTAGAAGAGGCTTGAAATGTGGTTATTATTTGGATTTTTCGGTCTAATGTCCTTATCTTTATTGTTACTAGATAACAATTCGGCCGATGTTCCCTTCGATTTTCAGGCTCCAAGTTTGATGAAAAGGTTACAGAGTTTGACAAGAAACGCTTAAAAGACCGGAGTACACATCAACCGAAACTTTGTCTCATAACAATAAAGATGAGGACAATAGTCTGAATAATCAAAACTTCCAGAAAATCAGTGAGAAAAATATTTAAGATATTGAACACAGAATTTTTTAGAAAAAATGTTTGAAAACATTCTTAAAACCCTTTGTTTTATTACATGTTCCGTTTGTCAAAATATATAGCCGTTTTCAGAGGCAGTTTGTATGCCTTAATTAAGCAAAATGAATCGTGGTACTGACTTACACTGATATTTTTAAAACAAATTAAAAGGAGATCACCATCGA
This sequence comes from Doryteuthis pealeii, assembly GCA_023376005.1. Lineage (NCBI taxonomy): Eukaryota > Metazoa > Mollusca > Cephalopoda > Myopsida > Loliginidae > Doryteuthis > Doryteuthis pealeii. Next base: position 4,957 of record JALAJA010000896.1, read on the forward strand.
GTAGACAGTCGACCTACAACTGCTAAAAGTAATTTGAAACAACAGGTTGGTCGGCTTTACGGTAACCTGCTTGGTTATTTTATGCCAACAACAGATCCAGAATATCAGCAAACCAGTTCTAGAATAGCAGAGAATCCAACCAGATCCAGTATAGAGAGAAATAGAAACAGCATAAGTATAGAAAAAAACACACTTTCAATTAGATGCTATGTCACATATCAAAATATAATAACTAGAGATACGTACATTCCAAATGGATTCCCGCCACGTTTCCATAAACAAGTCGATTACTAATGATTGTTATCTACCTGTATAGGTAACTGAGTTACCTCCCCCTCCCCTTCTAAAGTTACTATATAAACTGGTAACAAAAGCCAACTGTATTCTATGTAGAATAAAGCTTTCTGAAAGTCTGACCGTGTTTGTCTGTTAACTACCACACTACCTAAATACATTTAAATTGATTCCGAAATTGTATATACATATCAAAAGTTAAAAATATTTAATAGGAGAGACAATATTCGGGTCCGTTACCGATTAAATACTGTTTCTATGATTTTCTTTAGATAAGGCTTGAAAATGCAATTTTCAATAATATAAATCATTAAGCCAACTTAATTAAACTTCAAAGGAGAGATAATTGGAAATAGTAAGATATTTAAGGTTTTTTTTTTTTTTACAGTTATTGGCCAGTTATGTACGTGGGTACGAATACACCATTTATAATCGGAAACAACAGGAAGGAAGGATATTAAAAAAAAAACATAAGAATGAATACCACCAAACAGTTGAAAATGACTTAGAATATTAGATATCTACTTAAAGAGTATTAAACATTTTAATACTTATCAAAAGTAAAATGTAATTTAAGAGGAGACACAATTGTAAACTAGTATAATATATTTCCTTAAGTCTTATTTTCTCCCAGTTTACACAGAACAATTCATAGCATATTTCTTGTGTATGTAAACCATAGTGATTTGGTTTTAAAAAATAGTAAAGCTCTGTTAATCATATTAATATCCTATATAAAAAGTGAATAGAAATTCTCTCTTTCACTCGTTTTTTTACCTCTCTCTCTCTCAAACCTGAAAGTTATTTATGATATTTATAAGAATCGATGTATCTTAATTGCAAATTCGCTGCCTAAACATTTTAACATTCATAATAAAGAACAATTGTCAAATCACAGAATACAATTATATCAAAGCTAATCTTAAATTTAGACCGACGGCTAAAATATTCGTTTTTAATTTCACTAATTGTGCGAGCCAAACATTTTGAGACGTTTTAATTTGGAAACGAAAATTAATTAAAACAGCAAGTGAAATGCTTTCATGATTGTTTAAAATATTGACTAACGCACTGAGAACAATTTCAGAAAATCTATTTTTATATGACGGAATGAACCAGAAGACATTTCGTATTTATTTTCCGAAAATAAAATTCATATCAAACTTCAGCTTCCCCGGCAGTGTGTATAATATTCTGACTTTAAAAAATTATTTCAATTTGAAAATAGTTGTTTACGGATTCAAGGAAAATCTAAATTGTAATTGAATCGGAAGATATTTTTTTTATTTTTTATTTTTGTATTTCAGATATGTTCAAACTGATTGCTTGGATTTCATCATGTCTTGCAATTTGATTTTTAAATCACGCATGAATCTTGCCCAACAAGGAAAATGAATTCAAGTTTTCTAGAACGGTACTTTATTTCAAGCTGTTTTAACGGAGAAAATAATGTATAAGCCTAAAATGTTGGTAAAATAACAAAAATAAAAGAAATAATCAAAATCAATGTGTAATAATGAAAGTAATTAACATCACAATTTCATAACATCTTATTCCCCTTATCTTATACGTCACCTGGGTAGAGGTTTTTTTTAAAGTTAGTCCCGCAGATCCAGTATTACTGAATCGTGAGTTGAATGCTCGTGGGATGCCCCATTTAAATGCCTAAGTAAAAAATAGACCTTGCATTGACCCAGCTACTCTGAAAAGAAATGTTAATGTCTACTATCTAAAATATTAAATGAACAATAAATCCATGCTGTTATCATTTAAGTTTCATTTCCTTAATTATCTTCACGAATATAAATCAAATCTCTATTGTTTGCTCAAAAACCAAGCCCTGGTGATATTCAATGTATATATATATATATATATTTACTTTGTCGTTAATTGTTTATTTGCTAAATTTCCTCCGGACATACATATACACACACTGAATTTATTATATGTACAGATAAGCATAAAGTATCTACATTTAGTAAAGGGCACTTTATTCTCAAAACCATTAATTAAAAAAATGTATGTATGAATGTATAAAATATAAATGTGAAATATCTTAAGTGAATTTCTTTCTCAACATACACACGCACAATTTATAAAATCTCATATAAAACCTTATAGAAAAACGTGAATCTGATAACTCTAAATCTATGGAAAATGGTAGGTTTGACTCGGTTCTTTAGTCTTGGTTAAAGCAAGCAGTAAGTATTGCTGACATCCCACCGTGTCAGTCGAATAGAATGTTCAATTATAGTAAGAAATCACGTTCAAAACCGAAGCTAACGGGTGGTTACTGTTTTAGAATTTGCGTGAATCTCCTCGGCATTCCTATTTTGAGGCACTGTACAATAAGCCAATAGTTGATTCTTTTAGACAAGGGGAGGTACTGCATGGGTGATGACCCACTGGAATTACGCTAATATTAAATATTTTACTGTTCCAATGGTCGAAGCCACTAGACACAGGGCCCGAAGGCAACCAGTATAGGGAGAGGGAAATTAAAACATGCGTTATTCCGCTAAAAGATCAAACATGTCTCATATCCATTTTGTAGCAGAGCGTTTGAGGGAATACATAATTCACGTAGAAAAAACAAAAATAAGATGAACACCTGTATGTGGGTGGGTAGGTGAGATAAATACAAATTATACACTTTTTCACCAATATTATTAATGCATATTAAGTTATGAAAATTATATCTACTAATTTATTAATAGATATGAAGTTAATGAAAATATATCTACTAATTTATTGTAGTTAATCAAGATTATTTCTACTAATTTATAAATGTCCATGAAGTTAAACAAATTATACATTTAGAAAGATATTGCATTTAATAATCCACATATTTTCCCTGCATCATTCTATGAAGAAAAATCTATGGGCTCGCCACGCCCTTTTCTTATATACCAGGCTATGTCGCTATTCTTACTGCGTCTCTAGATCATTAGTATATGTCCTTTAGCCCACAGATATTATAAAACTAGTTTCTAAAACCTGTGAATGCTACAATTACCTAATCAAAAAATATATACATACATATATATGCGTGTTGGTGTGTTGTTGAATTTTTCGTCAGCGTTTATCAAACAATCTGCATGGTTTGACAGCAAACACAATCTCACGATGAACAAGGTATGTCTCTCATATTACAGCTGTCCCTGTTGAAACCTAGAGTAATGTGCCTCAAATCAACCCGTAAACTAGCATCAATCGTTGATATATATAACTAGGGGTATTTAATCACACAAAATAACACAATGACACATGTGCTTCGTTAGAATTCTAAATCACATGACATTTTGTCAAACCGACATTCGGCTGATACCTGTTACATGGCAAACGTATATTATGGTTTAATAGTTTGTGGTTTAATCTCTCTTACATACTAGAGAAATCGCCTCTGACATTTGTTTATTCAATGGTATCAATTTGTTACCTCTATCTGCATTATTTTCTGTAGAAATAGTTTATTTTTTTCTTTGTGAATATTCCGTATATATAAACATACAAATAAATCGGATGGCGTTTATTTTATCATAGAAGCCAAAACACCATCGAATCTATTTTCCAGGGCATCTTTTTTTAGACATTCACATACATACATAATTGCTCTTACACGCGCATATATATGTTAAAAATGGAAGTGAATCCGACAGTATGTTGAAGAAAATAAATAAAAGAAAATGAATAATATATATATATATATATATATAATATATATATATTATATATATATAATCCAAAAGTCCAGAGAAGAAATGTTCCTTACGACATAGGAGTTTTTTTTTTTAAACAACTTGTTCGCAGTTTGAGAGCTCAATGTGTGCTCTTATTGTTAGAGTCATAGAGCAAATTTATAATTAAAGAAATAACAAAATACTTAGAGATTTTGCATTATAGACTATTTCGGGAGCTTAGACAAAGTGTCTAATTCTCCCGACTCATCAGATGCGAATGATGAATTCTTTATTACTTTAAGGCATGTGAAAACAGGTTTTTCCCCTCCCCACTTCCTAGACAGGACAATTTAAAAGGAAGAGAGGAGGGAATTTTTTTTCAAATGCCTTAAAAGTAATAAAGAATTCATCATTCGCATCTGATGAGTCGGGAGAATTAGACACTTTGTCTAAGCTCCCCGAAATAGTCTTTAACGCAAAATCTCTAATCTTGTTATTTCTTTAATTATAAATTTTGCTCTATGACTCTAACAATAAGAGCACACATTGAGCTCTCAAACTGCGACAAGTTGTTTTAAAAAAAAAACTCCTATGTCGTAAGGAAGATTTCTCTGGACTTTGGATTAAATATATATTATATTATATATATAATATATATAATATATATATATTATTTCATTCTTACCTTTATTTATTTTCCTTTATTTATTTTCTTCAACATACTTAATAATATATATAATATATATATATAATAAGAGGGAGAGAGGGAAAGGAGTGCTCTATCCAAGAGCTATGCGATTTTGCATAGTTAGCATTAGAAAATCCATTTCCAGAGAGTGAAACCGCCAGCGGTGGAAATCATTTGTATTGTCATTCCGATACAGTCATATTTCGTCGTTTCACGGCTAATCAGTGTCATTAAACTAGACAGGCTGCTGAAACCCGACCGAATTGTCGTCAGTCAAACAGTCCCTCCCGCCCATCTACACGTCCTCTTTTTAGAAATTGAATTTTACTGTCAACACACACACACACACACATATATAAATATATTATATATACTAGCCAATATATGCACCCTCCGGGTGCAAGTATTTTAAGTTTTTATATAAATAAAATATCATGTTAAATTAGAAAGGCTAATGAAACTGAATAAGAATTCAATAAAAATACGAACAGAGGGGTATAATCGGAAAATAGAACAATTTTGAAACTAACTGTTCCACCACCCACTCCCGTCTCGTAATTTCCCTAATTTAACTATTAGTTAAAATAGGAAGAAAAAATAAAATTACAGTTATTTCTATGTTAATAGATTTCGTTAAGATTATCCCCGAGATTTTTGCTCATTTATTAAGATAAAACCAAACAATTTAGAAATCAAATAAATAAGCATATATTTATCAAAATCAAATTTTTTAAGATCAATATGCAAATTAGCCTTCCCATTCACACTGTAAATCCGCTATTTTGTTGTATATATAAATACAATTATAATTAGTATGTGGATATGCTCAACAGTCTTAATGATGTAAAAAATTTTACCAATAATTGAGGTTTAAATAAAAATAAAATCATGGAGAATGTGACGTAAATAACAAAGTATCTTGAATAGGAATATAGTTTCGGTTACAGACAGAAAAACACAATCTCCATTATAATAAGATATTAATATATATTAAGGGAGACATAAAAAGTGCCTGGAGAATGGAAACACATCGTATGAAAATAAAGAACAATTTAAGTCGGGAATGCTTTACTTCTTTTAAGTTCATTTAACGCTCGTGAAAAAATAAGCGACAGAAAAAACAAATATAGGTGTCTTTTTTCGCGGCCATCTCTGTCATCTAGGTATTACATAGATATTTCCTATAAAAATACAGAGATGATATATTGCTGTGTGGTAATGTAAAAAAAGGAGTGTATGGACGTTGCTTGCTTTCTTGTCTTTACATTACAAATCAATACATCGAAATACACAAGCACAAAGAAACAAACGCCTACAAGCATAAAAGCGCGCCAAATATTTCACGAACATACGCAGACGCGCGAGTACTGAAGTGTCTTCCTTCTACAATGACGCCTTAATGAACTGAAACACATATTACTCCCCCTTTATGCCCTGTCGTCGTTACAGTAGCTAGAAACAACAAAATAAAGACTAAAAAGAAAAGAAAAATAAAGAGAAAGAAGAAATACATTACCAATTGCCGTGTGGAGGTGATTAGACGTCTACGATTCGAAAAAGCAAATTTGTTGTTAGACAAAGTCACTGTATGAAACAGACTGAACTTTGATTAAAACTGTGTTAATGATCAACTGATGATAATGACGTGGTGTTTTTGCTTTTCTTTTTTTCTAGTTCCAATATTTATTTATTATTATTTTTCTTTTTTTTTTTTTTTTTGGCTACAGACTGATTGGATATTGATGTGTTCGAGTGTCATAATTAAACCAATAAACATCGTCATTTAAATTTTACACTTTTAATTAAATGACACACACACACACAAAAAAAAGAATTGTTTAGCCTAAAAAACAAAAACACGTAAGAATTCAAAATAGTTTCAACTTATAACATGTCATGTAAGTATTCTAATGTGATACGTCTCCTGTATATAATATATACCCAACCCTCCCCTACGGATAGAATGTGACACAAGGTCAAATTTCTGAGTGAAATACAGTTAGTCTTGAGAAAGGAAGACAATTTTGTTAAACATCGCTTAAATTTAACCTTGTGACGCACCTGTTGTTCGGAGGGGTTGGGTAAATAGATATTTGCCAAATGTGCTATTTAATTAAAAAAAAAAAAAAAAAAAAATAAAAAACTTGAGTCATATTCTGCACATCACTGTGTTATCATATTTCTCTGAATGTTTGAGGTGAGGCTTGATGATTAGTATATCTGCGTTATTCGGACTATTGTCCTCATCTTTATTGTTATCTGTACAACGTTTCGGTCGATGTGCCCTCCGGTCTTCTTCAGGTATTTCTTTTCGGACTCGGGAACTTTCTTATCGTAGTTGGGAACCTTACCGATTACGACAAGAAAGTTCCCGAGTCCGAATAGAAAGTTCCCGTGTCCAAAAAGAAGGTTCCCAAGTTCGAAAAGAAGGTTCCCGAGTTCGAAAAGAAGGTTCCCGAGTCTGAAAAGAAGGTTCCCGTGTCCGAAAAGAAGGTTCCGAGTCCGAAAAGAAGGTTTCCCGAGTCCGAAAAGAAGGTTCCCGAGTCCGAAAAAGAAGGTTCCCGAGTCCGAAAAAGAAGGTCCCGAGTCCGAAAAGAAGTTCCCGAGTCCGAAAAGAAGGTTCCCGAGTCCGAAAGAAGGTTCCCGTGTCCGAAAAAGAAGGTTCCCGTGTCCGACAAGAAATACCTGAAGATGGCCGGAGGGCATATCGGCCGAAATGTTGTACAAATAACAATAAAAATGAGGACAATAGTTATAATAACGCAGATAATACTGTGATATCATCTCAAACATTCCTAACAATTATTAATAATTTCAAATATCTCTATTTCACTTATAAATGAAACCGTTATAGGTTCTACCATTCTGATTCTGATTGGAGTTGGTAGTAATGACAACAAAAGAGGACTCTGCACTCCCTAGAGCTCCTGAGCTGTAGCCCCACTGGTTGGATTTTATGAGGTAAAGTTTGTTGTTTTGTGTGGGTTTAGGTTTGTTTGTCATTTTTATGCATATTCTTTGGTTGTTTTGTTTAAACTCTAAATATACGTGATTTTCTTTCTTGTAGGTTGTCAGACTGACTTTTTTTTCTCTTCCGTAATTCGTTTTCAGAGGAAATATACTTTTAGGGTTAGACTATAAATCGAAGGTTCAAAATAATTTCTTTGGGTGGAGATATCCTCTGAAGCCTGATAATAACGTGTGTACCCAATAAAGTTCCTGTTCTAAAATAAATGGAATCATTTTTGGCGCCATGTAGAGGACTACATGCACATGGACCTACGGGATCATGCATATATATAAGAATGGAAAGGGAATTGAGTCCGACAATATGAGGAAGAAATGAGTAAAGAAAAGAAATGTGGAATGGATAAAAATGAATTTTTATCGATATCACTTTACACATGTGTTTTCGGTCCGTTTATCAAAATGTATACGGATTTACGCTATTATTATTATCAAAATAATCAGATGAATTTGAAATGATGATAATAATAATAATAGGAAAAATGTAAAAATATTCCGTACACAGAGATTTTTTACGACCTTCAGAGTGAATTTTTTATTTTTTGAGTAGAAACAAAAATCCGTTGGAGACAAAACAGAATTTTAAAATGCTTGAAAAAAGAATTTTTTTTTTTAATCATTTGGAACGCAGAGACCGTTAAAAATTTGAAAGTTTTTGGTGGATGGATACATATCATTTTTATCCATCTACATTTCTTTTTCTTACTCATTTATCCTCATTATTATAATATATATATATATATATATATATATATATATATATATATATTATGTCTGTGTGTGTGTGTGTGTGCGCGCGCACGTGTTTGTACGTGTGTGCGGGCACAATCAATTCTGAGACCACAGGTGGAGGGCGTTGTGAAATGATTACCGTCGTAAGAAATGGTCAAGAGGAGATGGGCTGTCATCCTGGACGAGGCTGTTTGCATTTCGCATAGCGTTAATACCCTTGGGAAAATGTATTAATCCAAATATTTTCCTTATAGCTATGGGTAAATAGTAGGGCAGGCTGGACCCTTTACCAATGGTTAGGCAACCAGTCTAGGAGAAAGAGAACTGAATTCAAACCTGTTAAACTCCGCTGGGGTGGTCACTACTAGAATAGGCTTAGTCGTAATTTAGTGATCTTTTTCACTAATTTTATTTTTTTAAATTCGAATAATATATGTAATTTTTTTTTGAAAATTATGAATTCAAACCTGTTAACTCCGCTTAAGAAATTGACCATGTTGTGACTTTTGTTACTTTTATCAATGTCCTTTTAGTTTTATTTCTTTTTAAATTATTTATTTGGCTTCATTTTATTTCTTTAATCACCACAATTTTACTGTAATACGCGGGACACTAATTAAAGTAAAGGGTTGAACATTATTCATGAGGGAATAAGAAAATAATATTTTGACATCATTTGGAGTTGGATCAACCAGTTAAGTATTTAAGCAAGCCTCGGTTTTGCTTGAAAACTGCCAGTCAATATCAACGGGAAGCCATTTATATTTGTTATTTTGTCTTGAAATGTTAGTTAACATAAAAAGAATTGTTTCATAAATATCGAATGAATGAGTAAATATATCAATAGATCACAAGACTAATGAGACAAAAGAAACATTCATCTTAACAGTTATATTCATATTCAAGTTTAGTTTTCTTATTTGACAAGACAGTTAAACAAATGTTTCTCCGTATATAGATTGATGATTATACAGTAGAAATTCAAATAAAAATCGTTTGAGTCTTGTGTGTCCTGTGTAATGCTGCACGCTTATTGATGCACACTTATCTATATGTAGTTTCTTACATGATTATTCTATATATGGAAAAGAAACGAATCATATTCCTTCATCAATGCATACATACATCTACATGAATATGTCTGTATGTAGATGTATGTACTGGAGAGAAAAAAGATATATATATATATATATGTATGTATGTGTGTGTGTGTGTGTGTGTGTGTGTGTGTGTGTGTGTGTGTGCTTAATTGAAGTCATACCTAATTTGAAAATTAATTAGTTGATAATTAATGAATTAGGCGAATATATCTGTTTAAATGTGAATCGTAAACAAATCGAAAAAACGTCATTCTCTGAATGTACATTTCGGCCTATTATGCCTACATTCAGAGAATGACTTTTTCTCGGTTTGTTTACGCTTCACATTTAAACAGATATATTCGCCTAATTCATTAATTATCAACTAATTAATTTTCAAATTAGGTATGACTTCAATTAAGCACATATTCTCCCAAAAATTGTCGGCATAGCCAAATCAAACAAACTGTTTGCGTACTATCATATGTATAAGTAAAGTCGTCGGGGCGGCCTAATGTCGGTATCAGCCAATCAGCGAGGGAGTCTATCCCCCTTTTACTAGCGCTAGACCAAGGAGATTATCTTAGCGTCTGAGGTAGAACGCCACACCTACCATCAGCTCCTTATTTTAGCGCACATATCCCTGTGCTACTCATACGCTGAGTCGGCGAGGACCGGTATCGAACTAGAAACCTTGTGGTTCCTAGTCAAACGCTCTACCTACTGAGCTAACACGAACCTATAGCGAGAGAGAGAGGGAGTGAGAGAGACATACACACATATACAGATGCATAGACATATATCGGGAAATAGAGAAATGATTTTTGCTAATGAATATTCTAGGTTGGCATGCTGGCATACAACTGTAATCTCCTATATATATATAATATAATATATATATATATATAATATATATATATATATATATATATATAGGATGGATGTAGTAGAATCCGACTGTATGAGGTAGGTAGGTAGAGGTTTTTATCTACCTATACTTCTGAAGTTAGAAAAAATATCCTCCCCCCCTGTCCTTTCCACTAACTGACCCTACACACAAACTCTCACTCCTACTCTTCGTTTTTATCTACCCTTAATTCTGAAGTAAAAATAAAATCTACCTATACTTCTGAAGTTAGAAAAATATCCCCCCTGCCCTTTCCACTAACTGACCTAATAACCTAGGTCACTCAACTCTCTCCTCCTCATCTGCTGCTGACATCAAACACACCAGAACTTTACCCCCTTCCTTAAACCCACCCCTGTGCTCATCCACTCCCACCCTCTCTGCACTGCCTGTTTACTACCCTCACTTCATTCGTGTCTACCCCCAACCTCCCTCCCTTCACTCATACTCGCACAAAATTTTGCTTTCAATAAAAATCATTCGACTGAAGGTGTCCGTATGAATTCGGACGAAACGTTTCAACTCTGATTTGTTTTGAGTTTTCATTTCTTGTTCACCATCCTTCTACCTACCTACCTCACACACACACACATATATATATATATATATATATATATATATATATATATATATATGAGGATATACATAAAGGATATGAAGATATAAAACAATTCAAAATTATATGTATTTTGATTGTGATGTAATATTTTTTATTTTACAATCAAATCCAATTCTGAATATGATTTTGACAAAAAATATCCGTATTATTCAGAGTGCATGTATCAAATCTTCTGAATGTATAAACGAACTACATTAAAGCTGATTCTTTCTCCTCACATTTTAACTCAGTATAACTGGAAGAAAACAAAACATGTTGACTCCGAAATAGAATGTTGACTTCGGTTATCTCATTTGGGAGAAATATGCTGCAAAAAAGATTCTTTACATTTCGGAATCAATTATTGTGCTGTCGAGTGTCTTCGAATTAAATGAGGTGACAGGAACGTACAATTCCAATATTTCAAACATTATTTTCCATTGGAGAAGCAAATATGAAGACAATATGAACCGATAGGAAAACCTCAAATTAAATTCTATTTTAATTTCTGTCGTAATATTCAAATGATTTATAGCTGTTTTTCATCAAAATAAACATTTCAATTTCCCCATGAGAATTGTCAGTCTTGCACAATATTTGACTAACAAAATGTGTGAATTGTCTGAATGGTAGGAGAAATAGTTGCATATTTTATACCAGTATGATAATTTAGTGTTTAGTAATAGATTTTAGCCAGATCTATTTCTTACAAGAAGATTAATTATCAATATTTATTGAAAATCATTAAATTTATGTAGAACATTATTTTTTAGAGTCCATTTCATTTTATTTAGAACAAATTTTGTTGAAAAAGAGAATCCGCTGAATATTGTAACTGTCCCCAAATTGAGAGTAAACGAAATACATATCTTAGCATAAGGTCAGATGTATGAAGCACCAAGTGAAATCGATCTCGCTAGACCATAGAAGATGACCTAAAATCAATATATGTTATCTCCCAACATTTGTAGAAAAGTAAAGCCCTTTTTTCTTTCAGACTTATTTTCATTTATCTATACGTATTACTGGTAACCAGTAATTCATTTTAATCCTTCAATACACGCCTTGAAATACCTATTAATTAATATGAAATACATATTAATTAATATGAATGATATAGACATAATCCAAGTAGATAATATAAGTATATGATATATCATCCATGGAACTTTTAAGAGATTACAAACCATTATAATTTTGTATTGTAATATTTTAACGAATGAATAAATAAAACATTTGATTTCTGAATCTATTATTAAATTAAGCTTTGTCAATAATAGTCTTACTAATTCTTTCATTATCTGTGAGAGACCTACGAGCCTGGGTCCAATTGAGAGCATAGTGTTTAAACCCCACATAAAAAACAATGACTTTCTAATCAGAGAGAGAGAGAGAGAGAGAGAAAGAGAGAGAATGAGAGAGAGAGAACAAGAGAGAATGAGAACGAGAGAACGAGAGAGAGAGAATAGAACGAGAGAGAGAGAGAGAGAGAACAGAGAGAGAGAGAGAGAGAGAACGAGAGAGAGAGAGAGAATGAGAGAGAGAGAGAATGAGAGGAGGAGAGAATGAGAGAAGAAGAATGAGAGAAACGAGAGAGAGAGAGAACGAGAGAGAGAGAGAACGAGAGAGAGAGAGAAGAGAGAGAGAGAGAGAGAGAGAGAGAGAAGAGAGAGAGAAGAGAACGAGAGAGAGAGAGAGAGAACGAGAGAAGAGAGAGAGAGAAGAGAGAGAGAGAGAAGAGAGAACGAGAGAGAGAGAGAGAGAGAGAGAGAATGAGAGAGAGGGAGAATGAGAGAGAGAGAGAGAGAGAGAGAATGAGAGAGAGAGAAGAGAGAGAGAGAATGAGAGAATGAGAGAGAGAGAGAGGAGAGAGAGAGAGAGAGAGAGAGAGAGAGAGAGAGAGAGAGAGAGAGAGAGAGAAGAAGAGAGAGAGAGAACGAGAGAGAGAGAGAACGAGAGAACGAGAGAGAGAATGGGAGAGTGAGAGAGTGAGAGTGAGAGAGTGAGAATGGGAGAGTGAGAGAGAGATAGTAAATGAATGTGAATGAGGAGGTAGAGAGAGAAAATAAGATCAATGATTTGGTCACAAGTTTATTATATTGAATGTTTAACAAATGCTATAGGCAATGAAACTCTCATGAAGATTTCGCATGACAAAATCGGTTCAACATGGATGGTGGGCTGTACACAAAGAAGAGCTCATTCATTATCACTAGTGTAATTAATGCATCTGATTACTATAAGCCTCCGAAGATATATAGGCTGAGATAGATCGATAGATAGAAAGTTAGAGATTGAGATAAATAGACAGACACATATAGATGACCTAACTTGTTTGATTGATGAAACGAATTCTAATATGAATTCCTGAATCTCTTTCATGTACAAAACATCCGTTAATTAGTTTGCTTTTAAGCTGTCTACTCATTTTAGCTCATTTATTTGTTCTTTATTTTTTTAGTAAAATCTTTTAGTAAAATCCATTAAACATTACAACTATCACAGAGATGCGATTACAAATTTAGTCCTGTAGTAAATAATGAGGGTGGACCAATCGATTTAAAATTATCACATTTTCCGTTTCTTTTTATCCATGAATGTATTTTTGTAATAGTTCTTTAAACAAGACCATGTATAATCAGATTTTTAAAACATTGCAGAGAATGATTTTCTTACACAATCTATGATTTCTTTTTGAGGTTCCATTTGTAAGTCGCAACGCTTTGCTTTCAGCAAAACGACCTTGGGCTAATTAATACTATATACATAATGCCGATGCTCCTCCGTTAAACATATTTCATTTGTAGGTTAGTATTGAAGTCAGTTAGTCTACTGTTGGTTTGAATAACAGCAACTAGCTAAGCACAACTGAAGCAGTGTCCAAGACAGTTGGCACTTACAAAAATCAAGAATGATCCATTCATGCATTTGGGTGATTCCATTCCTTGAGTTCTGATTGGCTGCTTGGTTTCTATGATATTGTGGAGTTTTATAAATACCCTGTCATTCTGCAGTAGAATTGCAACAGGACGGGTTTGTATTAAGTTACAACCGCTTGTTGCCGTGTCTTACCAATTCGACGGTAATTGGAACTTAGTTTGATTATTCTTCAGTTAGTTCGTTGGATTTCACGGTATGTCAACCCTTGTTCCAGAATTGGAACTTCATCATCAGATAGATTTTAACGCGATACACAGGACACTAAGACCCTCAGCCCCTGCTTTCTAGCACATATATGATAAAAAAGTGTAAGGGCGTTTAACAGTAATAGAATAAAGAATTAGAAAGAAAACTCAATTTACAAGAACGTGTTTATTTAATTATCCAACTCCTTTAATTTCTCCAAATGTAATCAATTGGTATTCGAGAGTGGTCACTCAATCACTGATTACCAAAACACCCACGCAATTGCACTCATCATTTGTATCATATTAAGGATCCGAAATATCTGAATGACTGATATAGAATTTGAAATATCGGCGTGAAAGCATCGTGTTGGACTATCTGATTCATATCTTTTGAACAAAAGGGTAATATACCTACGTTAACATTCAGACACAACAGATGTTTATATCGAACACTTTCAGGTGTTTCAGTGTATATATTTAGCTTTATCTTAAGATTATCCAACATAGTGTACAGCGTCCGCTAAAATGATCTCTCTGGTTTGGAATGTAAAAAAAAAATGTCAATATTGATTCTATTCAGAATTTCATTCTAATAGAGAGCAGTATTAACCATTGTGTTTTGTTATTTTCATCACATTATTTTAAAGATTATATCGGCCAAAAGTTTTCTCCAATGGGCTATACTTCCCTGAAGTCTTACCCTTGGATTAATTCTACTATATGGATTTAATCAATGTCTCCGTTTGAGCAGGATGTGACACAAGTTCAATTAAGCAGAGAGTTTAGCAGGTTTAATGCCCTAAACGCAAGGCATAAATTAACCTTAGACGAGATGTCATGTCACTAAAATCAATCAATCACTCGTATAGATTATTTTCTTATTGTGAGTTCTTTCGACTTTTATTTGTACAGGGAAAATTAATGTATTAACATAAGAGCTGCCACAACCAGCTCCGTTAGAACTTAACGCATAAAATAACCTTAGACGTGTTGATATGCCCCTAAAATCCATCAATCGGCCAAATAGATTATTTCTCTATTGTGGGTTCTTTCTGCTTTTGTTTGTATAGGGAAAATCAACGTATTAACATTACAGTTAACACTATCCAAATCTTTTAGAAATGATTTTGAATATCGACCTGCTACGTTAGGACTTAATTTCATTTGAAAATTTTTTCTTTATTTTTTCTTTCGATTTACGTATTTGATACAGCTGAGAAACACGCTTAAAACATCGCTAAAAAGAGGACGTATCTGGAAAAATTCCTATCGGATCAAAGCTCAAACAAATATAATACGTGCGATCAACCCTGTATTTTTTCCGTGCGGGGCTGATCGCATTCTTTTGTTATCTTTAAATGTGGATCCTTGCAAAATGAATAACGCATCAACGGATCCCTTCAGTAGTTCAATGTTCACAAAGGAGGCCGACAGACCGTTCGCTGACAAAAATCCCCCGTTTTGCACACAAGAAGCCAAAATAGAAACGAGGAAGCCAATGAAAAAGGAAAAGTCTTTTACTGTCATCGAAGTGTGTTCTAATTTGCTTCGATGAAAAACCACGTGAAGAATATTTTCCAATTTTTGTGTATATAGATAAACATAGAAAATACAGCATCGACTCTAAGTTTATAGTGGGCGAGGAAACATCTCAAGCTGAAAGATTAAAACATACATCAATAAATGTATACAAACTATCGCGCGCGCACACACACACACATATCTACCTATACGTACGTATGTATGCGTGTATACTTATATACACATACATAAAAATGCCCATACGCATCTATACACTCATGTGCATATTCCTTTTTTATCATAGGTAGAGACAATTTTCTTTTATCTGAAAACATATAATGAAGCAATGCCTTGCGTATTCGGCACCTTAGCTGTTATAAAACTGAAGATTAATCCGCTACAATCAATTTCTCTCCCTTACAAGCATGGTTTAGGGTTAGGGTTTACTAAATAAACAGCCTTTAACTATAAGTAACACGTTGTCTGAGTGGCTTAGAATACGAGAGAGACATTCACTTCCATCGCTTACTTATTCAAGCTAAAACTATCACATTAATATTGTTCACAACACATTACACATCCCTATAAGATCACCGTTACAAAAATACTCTTATTCGCCCGCACAATAATATCCAGATAAACTTGTTTATTATAATAAATAATTTTACCTTATTCTAACTGTGTTGTTTGTGTCGGAATATATTGAATCGAGAAATACGTTTATGATTATATTATATATATATATATATATATATAATATATATATATATATATATATATATATATATACAAAATACGAAATATTTGATAATATTAACCCACAGATCATTCTAAAGTAAATTGTTAAATGAATTAGTTTTGAATAAATATTATCTGCAATAACCATTAAGGTGAATTTTATATTTATTTTCTCGCTTAAAATCAGGCAAGAGGCAGGTAATGCTCCTCAAGAATTATTACTGATGCACACAACGTAGATGATCTAGGGGTTCTCGCAAATACACCTGCTCAAGCCAAATCTCTGTTGCATAAAGTGGAACAGGCAGCTAGATGCATTTTCCCATTCATGGACTCAGATAAAGCAGAGTTCATGTGTTTTAATGTTTTCAGAGAAGTACCAAATTATCCATCCAATCCCCCTTCAAGAAAACGCTGCCCTATGTTTGACAGTAAACCTCACCAGATATTGAGCTCTCTGGAGTGTGTGATCATTGCTGTTACTCGAAAGTTCAATTTCTGGACGAAACTGTTTGCATTTCCCACAGTGAAATTACCATTGGAAAAGGTATGAATCCAAATATAATCCCACCATCTTATGGGTAAATAGTTGAGTAAATTGAGCTCTTTAACCATGGTTGGGCAACCAGTCTGGGAGAAGAAATTGATATTATCACATCCTGCTCAGGTTAAAAAGTTGGTATATATAATTTATTAATACACATGAAATTAATGATCATTATTTCTTAAACAAATGATGGACGTTTTTGATAAGTTTTTATCTATGGGTATAAATAACTCTCGTTAGCATCTCTCCGTCTGTTAAGGACGATGGCGTAGTGTTCATTTTAACTGCATACGCATGAGTGGCTGAAGATGTCAATTTTGGAATGGTAATCTCTTTTAGATATTGTTTAAAATGATTTCAATCGAATTTCATACCCGTCCCAAAAGATATTACTCATCATCTTCATGCCACGCTAGTTGCATGGATATCCATGACAATTTCTCACCAAGCATCTCCATCATTCCCTGCCCCTCAGCAGGTCCTCAACGCATCAAGTATCCGGACATACCTGCTCAATTTAGGTCTTTGCTGGGCGGCCCGCACTGGCCGTGCCCATGTGCTACTTTCCACTGGAGAATATCACTCATGAGTTCGTTCTTGCTTTTCGTCTTAATCGGACGGTTAGTGTAATAGCGAGCAAATGAGTGTACAGCCGTTTTGCTTGTGGGGCGTTGTATACAATATTTGTTAAAGGTTACACGTAGCATTCTCTGAGCCTTCTATCGCAATTAAGTATCAACTTTTTCTTCTTACATTTATGTTATGTATTTGATCACCTCTTGCAAAAATATTATGGGATGTAATTAATAATTGTTCGTGTTTTTATTGATAAAAATGGGAAGTTTAAACTTGGGATCAATAACTTAGCTCAAATTTTATTAACATTCCAAAAATAATGAAATAAATATACTAATCTTTTAATTAATTTTTCTAGTTCGTTTTTCGCTAGAAATCATTGGACTATCAAGTCTACATTTTAAGATTCTCTTTCAATAAAGACGTAGAATGACACACTAGATGTTTTAGGATACGGCAAGTAGCCTGAGGCTGAAACTGTATTAATGTGTAGCTAGTTCCCTTGCATTCAGTACTAAAATAAAAAATATATATATAAAATAGTTTTTTGTTGCTTCATAATTATCTAACGATAGTATTTTCAGAATGATTCATTATATGTAATTATTAGATTGAAACAGATGCGTAAAAATATTGGGAAAATACATTTATTATACGGTATATAATTGGATACCATAATTATTATACTGAATTGCGCTTCATTATTTTATGGGGAGGTAATGAAGGCTTGCAATATTCACTCCCCCATTCATTCAAAGGAGATTAGAATGAATTGCCTAAACATTAATGAACATCAAGTAAGTTCAATGTTATTAATTTTACAAGAATGGGCTGAAAATTCCAGAGGCTGAATATAGGTAATATTATGTCTGCGGAAGATAACCGTTTCGGCCAATGGGATCCAGGCACTGCAACACCAATGGGAAATGTGTGAAGACAACTAAAGGGGATATGTTGAAAAATAAACAACATTTGGACATATTCTGTGACAGTATCTTGGACATTCTACGAAATGTTCAGTCGATTCTCGTAGGATGTGGAAATCCCTTATCATGGGTAACATTGTTTTAAAAAAAGGAGTAAATTTAGTATATATTTTAACGTAAACTATTTTTTACATAATATTTGAATATATCCCAAAATACACCTTTGACATTAAAGCGGAAAAATAAGAACGTATAGCTTGGTGGCTATATAAATTTCCTTGACTTTTCTTTTGTCCTCTACGAAATTCGGTTCTAATAAATGGATGTCCTGTTTAACCGAAATAGACTGTATAAATAAGCGTTACCTACCCTTAACAAACACGCGCGCGTGCATACGATGAGGCGCCAATGTTCCGGGGGACCATTGGCAAAACGACCAGTATTAAAAACGACCGAGGGCTTGAATAATTATTCTTTCTTGTCCTAGTGTTTACTGATTACACAACAGACCACGAGGTTCAAAAACACACACCGCCACACACGTATGCAACTGCATATCACCACAGGTAAGTAATTTCACTTCCATCACACAATTATTAAAGCTACAACCACGAGCAACATATTTGCGAGTGTTCTATCCCAGGAGCATTGTCATTACAGATTCCACTTTCTGATAGGATCACCCACAAAAATTCCCTTTCGTTAAACACAATTATTTCCACATGAAATTGTTTTCCTGCATTCCTTATCTAATATTAACACGTGTGTTCCTTAAAAGTGCGACCATTATCATCTTGCAACACCCTCATGTCAAAAGTGAGAACGTCCAAATCGCCTAAATGAAATGCAAAAGGTAAATCCTGATTATCTGTTGTTGATTATCCACCGATTTCTCATGAGCTAAATAATAATCTCATTTCTTATGAGCTAAATAATCATCTTTTCCGTTTTATTATACTAAGAGAAAGGAAAGTAAAAGGACATGCTCCACAGAAAAACATTATAAGAAGATAAAGAGAGGGGTTTGCCGTGGGGAAGTGAATATCGCTATTCTGATTCAATCGAACATGATGAAAAGAAGGACATATATTAAAATAGTTAGCGAGAGTTAAATCAAGATTATGATACTTTTTACAATTTGAGCTATATTGCAATAGCTCTTACGTAAATATATCAAAGGTTACAATAATCTTTATTTGTGGTACAACCCATAGGCCCTAATATTTTAAAATCAATAGTGTTGTCTTGTTCTAATCATTAATAAATGTTGTCTTGTGCTCAAATATGTTTGTATTGATAAATAGACGTAGACATAATATGCAACACACGAAATGGTTGATAATTTTAAAATCGGATTATTCTTAAAATAAATATTTATATGAATGTTCGTTAAAACAATTAAGTGAATGTTATTTTATCTTTCACACTAAAAGCAGACAAGAAGCAGATAATATGCCACAGCAATTATTTTACCGGTGAAATGATGCGGATGATCTAATGGTTCTTACAAATACACATGCCCAAACTAAATATCTGCTGCATAGAGCGGAGCAGGCAGCTTGAAGCATTGTCCCATACGTGGACTCAGATGAATTAGAATTCATGAGTTTTAATCTAGTTGGTGCCATATCCTCATTAAATTGCACGTGGATGAAATTAGTAGAACGATTCATATACCTCGGTAGCAATACCTCATCTACTGAAAGCGATGACATAAAAGCATAGGAAAAGCATGGACTGCTATTGAAATGGGGGGGGGG
>JALAJA010000897.1:0-14591 GCA_023376005.1 Doryteuthis pealeii
GGACTTTCAACCAGTTAAGATGATCATCCTTCACACCTATTGCAGAGATTTGTTTGTTTTTTTGTTTTGTTTTACAGCATATCAACCTCAGTGGGGTCATTTAATGCCGATATAGTTTTGAAATAAATCAATTCTTAATGGATAATACATTTTTTATAAATACTTTATCTATTTACCCATAGATGGGACCCTACAGGTACTACCACTGCGGGCCAGAGTGGACCAGGGAGCAATTGGTGATTGAAGGGGTGCTCCACATTCCCAAACCTCCAAAACTGGAACCTTACCATCAGATAGAGTTTAACATCATTCCCAGGATATGTAGACCCGCAGCCACCGTCTTCTAGGCACCATATGATAAAAGGGCTTGGGGCTTGCTATAAGGGCAATAGGGTTGGGGCAATCATATAGTGCTAGGGCTTGACATGACCAGCCGATTGATAGGATTATTGGCAAGTCATGAAACTGCTCATCACCTGGGTTCTATCGTTAAAGCATCACAGGTCGCCACCCACGGCCAACAGGTGGCCCACTGGGGGAGTCTTACCCCTCTGCAGAGGTGCAGTCGGTGCATTCTAACGCCCCAGCTGACAGGGCGGCTATTGCAGAGAGTTTTGCCATAAATCTTTGGAGTGGCACAGAATTAAAGGCCTTAGTAAAATCAAGATAGACAACGTCCATCCACAAGTGATCCGGGTAATATCTTCTAGAACTCAATCAAAAGTTATCACAAAAGCTGGAGTTTTGAGATACATCCCCATCTGTAGGTCGGATAAGACTGTGACAGTTCCAGAAATTCCAAAGTCTTTCTCTGATACAGGATTCCATCAGCCTTGGCAATGCAACTAGTAAGACTGACTGGACGATAGTTGACAAGTGATGTGTGGTCATCTTCTTTGAACAGAGGAATCACCCACACCGTTTGGGTACTTCACACCATCAAGACCGGAGAGACATGGTTGCGTTTACTCTTGCGTGACGTCACAGCATTGCAGGTGTAAATGTTATACTAGTTATAGAAGTTGATGTCACAGGTGGTGGAGAATGGTACATTTTTGGTCCTCAACAGTTAAAATGTCTGCAAAACATTCAGCAATGAGTTCTGCGCACTGTTTGGGGTCATCAATAATCTGGCTGGACCATATGACCTTAAGGCACCCCTTTTTGATCTCGATTAAGAAAGGACATGTTTTTCATTTAACCGTCAATATCCGGTTGTTTTAACAGACGATTTTTAGATTTTTATTTTTTTATTTTAAAACTAACCCCTAACCCTAACCATAAACAAAAACCGGATATTGATGGTGTAAATGAAAAAAAAAAATGACCCAATGAAACGAAATCGAAAAGGGGTGCCTTAAGGTAACATGGTCCATCTGGCTTGTATGAGGGTTGCAAAGAGACCAACTGGGGAGTGGGGCTTTCTGTTTTTTCGAATGTAGATATTCCCCAGAACACCTTACTGTTAGGGCTGGTCGCTTATGCGCTGTTCAAATTCAAGTGCTGCATTTTTGTTACCTGCTTGTGATAGTTGGATGATTTGTTCCACTTTCTTCTACTGACATCTGACTTTTGACGCTTTGTAACCCCGCTCAGCATTAACGGGGTTCTTTTCTGGCTAAACGAACTGCTGCAATCTCCAAAATTGCCCTTATTGGATGTTTCTTCTGCTTACGTGGCTCTGATGACGCACATGCTGTCCGTATTGAATTCAGGATATTATGAATATAAGGTTGACATCTCCAGAGTTCATAGAATTAGACCAGTTCTGGCGTTGCAACTCGTGCAGTAACAGTCACAGTCTACTTTATTCCAATCAAGAAAGTGAGCTTTCGGAGATGGTTGTGTTTTTGTTACTCCCTGAGGAAAGATTAGCAATGACATGCCATACCAGAGTCACTTAAAGGTTCCTTAATTGTAACACTAATCCCTTTTCAGGAGTAAGTGTGAAGATCCAAAGTGTGTGTCATCTTTGTTGGGAAGATGACTACTTGGGACCAGTTTCGAATTCAGCACCAGCTCAAGGAAATAATTCGCACGTTTGCGCTCACCGAAAAGTTCCCAATCAATTTCATCAGGGTAATTGAAGTCTCCTGCAATGAAAAGGTGGGTGGTTGTCTTTCTGCAGCAGCTCTAAGGATATCGCAGTGCTGTGGGTTCTGGTGATAATTTGGGGGCAGTGAACAACTCCAAAGTAGAAGTGATATGGTCATATATTATATAATATATATATATTATATATATATATATATTGAGAATTCTGAGGATGGGGGTTATCGTCCTGTCTACGAGCCTCTGTTTCGAACCAACCAATCACGAGCCAGCATACTTTGGCGGCAAAGCCGAAAAGGCAAATTCTTGCCCTCTCTTCTGATTCAGTCCTCAACGGAGACAGACCTAAAAAAGGTCGCTCCACTTTTTTCTGTTCGACCAGCACCGGAGTCACGTCAAAATAGAACGTCTATCATATCCGAATAATCAGATGGCCGTAGCTAAGGGCTTTGATAATACCTACTCAGGATTTCAGTTAAGTTGACAATTATAAACATTTGTGCAGATAACTACCAAAAAGTCTGCAAACCTATTGTTTTTGTCCAATACAATGTCTTATTCCGAATTCTAGTTGTTGGTTATTTCTTTAACTCTTTACCTGTCTGCCACACTCGTAGTTATCTTCACATTTGCAAACTTTGAGTCAGTCGACATTTATCTTTCGTGTCTTCTTTTTTTATAATATATAATTGACATTATATATATAGTAAGTAGTTGTGCTGTGGAGACTAAATCTAATCAATAACAATGAAAATTAATCTTAACTCCAATCAATAGTTACGGGTTCCTAGTTAAATGTTGCATTATGATCAATTCAATTCATCTCCCCCCCTCTCTCTCTCTCTCTTATTGAGAGTTAAAGATTAAATTGTTTGCTGCAATAAGTTATATACAAAGTTTATATGTACATGATTAGAAGGTAGGGGATATTTGCATATGGTTTAACAATAATGGCTTTAATAATTAAATTACTCTGTGTATTTCAGTTATTTAAAGTTATTTTAATTGATTTCGGACATACAATATACGGATCGCTTTTGATACGTTTGGAGAATAAAATAGAAAATATCAGAAATCAATTACAAAGAGTAATTAATTATTAAACCCGTTATTGTTAAACCTTTATGCTAATTTGATACCTTCTAATCTGTTAAACTAACTTTGTATTAAACCTTTGTTTTCTTGCAACAAATAGCTCATTACGTTTTGGTACTGTATTTACCAACGTATCCCTACGTTACGGGTAGACACAAAGGCCTAGTAATGTGGCACCCAGCCACCACAGCCATGACCACTGGGTGCGCAGGCTCGAAAAATGCGTTGGATCCGTCGTATTCCCCCTTCAACTGGGGGCGCCTCAGCACTGGGCAATAAACCCAGGCCTGCCCCTTTCAATCGAGTGATAAACACTGGGATCACAGTCCAGGGCGAATGTCCGAGAATTCTCATAAATTCCTCTGTGCCCCTGTATTGATCATGATGTATACACTTGGTTTATATATATATATATAAATATATATATATATATATTACAATGTGTTTTTCTCTAAATTGGGCGTTATTGTGAAGCATTAAAAATAAATAATGAATGAACTCGATATTATGGAATATTGGATTCACTTGATTTTTTAATTTATTTTTTCCCATAAATTTTTATTGAGAATTCGGACTTCGGCCTGGACGTGATCCAGTGTTAATCACTCGATTGAAAGGGGCAGCCTGGGTTTATTGCCCCGTGCCTGAGGCGCCCCCATTGAGGAAGGGGAATACCGATGGGATCACGCATTCTTTCGCACCTGCCCACCCCATGAGTCATGGTCTTGTGGGCTGTCCACATTAATGGGCCTTGTTGTCTAACCGTAACACGTGGGATACGTGGTTAATACCGTACCAAAACGTAATGAGCTATTGTTGCAAGGAAACAACAGTCTTATATCAAAGTTTAATCGTTTACAGAATAGTAAGGTATGCATAATTAGATAAAGGTTTACAAAAACGGGTTTAATGAATTAATTACTCTTTTGTAATTGATTTCTACATATTTTTATTTTTATTCTCAAAACGTATGCAAAAAATGCAATCCTATGTAATAAATTGTATGTCGAAATTCAAATTAAAAAACTTTAAAAGTAATCTGAAATACACAGAGTAAAATTAATTATTAAAAGCCATTAACTTGTTAAAGCCAATATGCAAATTGCATCCTACCTTCTAATCTGTACATATAAACTTTGTATATAAAACTTCTGCCAAGCAAAACAATTAATCTTAACTCCAATAAGAGAGAGAGAGAGAGGGGGGGAGATTGATTGAATTGATCAATATGCCACAGTTAATCTAGAAACCCGTAACTATTTGGATTGGAGTTAAGATTAATTCACCTGTATTGATAGATTTAGTCTCACAGCACAACTACTTACTATATATATAATGTCAATATATATTATAAAAAAGAAAGACACGAAGATAAATGTCGACTGACTCAAAGTTGCAAATGTGAAGATAACTACGAGTGTGGCAGACAGGTAAAGAGTTAAAGAATATACCAAAAACAACTAGAATTCGAATAAAAGACATGTATTGGACATAAAACATAGGTTTTGCAGACTTTTGGTTTCCTGCACAAATGTTTATAATTTGTCACTTAACTGAAATCCTGAGGTAGGGTATTATCAAAGCCCTTAGCTAACGGCCATCTGATTATTCGGATATGATAGACGTTCTATTTTGACGTCTGACTCCGGTGCTGGTCGAACAGAAAAAAGTGGAGCGACCCTTTTTGGTCTGTCTCCGTTGAGGACTGAATCAGAAGAGAAGGGCAAGAATTTGCCTTTTCGGCTTTGCCGCCAAAGTATGCTGGCTCGTGATTGGTTGGTTCGAAACAGAGGCTCGTAGAACAGGACGATAACCCCCATACCTCAAATTCTCAATATAAATTATATATATATATATATATATATATATATATATGACCAATCACTTCTACTTGGAGTTTGTTCACTGCCCCCAAATTATCACCAGAAACCCACAAGCACTGCGATATCCTTAGAGCTGCTGCAGAAAAGACAACCAACCCACCTTTTCATTGCAGAGACTTCAATTACCCTGAGATTGATTGGGAAACTTTTCGGTGGCCGCAAGTGCGATTATTTCCTTGAGCTGGTGCTGAATTCGAACGGTCCCAACGTAGTCCATCTTCCCAACAAGAGGTGACAACACTTTGGATCTTCACCACTACTCCTGAAACGGGTATTAGTGTTACAATTAAGGAACCTTTAAGTGATCTGGTATGGCATGATCATTGCTAATCTGTTCCTCATGGGGAGTAACAAAAACACAACCATCTCCGAATGCTCACTTTGATTGGAAATAAAGTAGACGTGACGTGTTACTGCCCGAGTTGCACGCCCAAACTGGTCTAAATTCTATGACTCTGGAGATGTCAACCTTATATTCCATAATAATCCTGAATTCAATTACGGACAGCATGTGCGTCATCAGAGCCACGTAAGCAGAAGAAACATCCAATAAGGGCAATTTTGAGATTGCAGCAGTTCGTTAGCCAGAAAAGAAACCGTAATGCTGAGCGGGGTTACAAAGGTCCAAAGTCAGATGTCAGTAGAAGAAAGTGGAACAAATCATCCAACTATCACAAGCAGCGTAACAAAAATGGCAGCACTTGAATTTGAACAGCGCATAAGCGACCAGCCCTAACAGTAAGGTGTTCTGGAAATATCTACATTCGAAAACAGAAGCCCCAACTCCCAGTTGTCCTCTTTGCAACCCTCATACAAGCCAGATGGACCATGTTACCTTAAGGCACCCCTTTTCGATTTCGTTTCATTGGGTTTTTTTTTTTCATTACACCATCAATATCCGGTTTTTTGTTATGTTAGGTTAGGGTTAGTTTTAAATAAAAAATAAAAATCTAAAAATCGTCTGTTAAAACAACCGGATATTGACGTGTAAATGAAAAACATGTCCTTTCTTAATCGAGATCAAAAAGGGTGCCTTAAGTCATATGGTCCAGCCAATTATTTGATGACCCCAACAGTGCCGCAACTCATTGCTGAATGTTTTGCAGACATTTTAACTGTTGAGGACCAAAAAATGTACCATCTCCACCACCTGTGACATCAACTTCATAACTAGTATAACATTACACCTGCAATGCTGTACGTCACCGCAAGAGTAAACGCAACCATGTCTCTCCTGGTCTTGATGGTGTGAAGTACCTCAAACGTGGTGGGTGATCCTCTGTTCAA
This sequence comes from Doryteuthis pealeii, assembly GCA_023376005.1. NCBI lineage: Eukaryota > Metazoa > Mollusca > Cephalopoda > Myopsida > Loliginidae > Doryteuthis > Doryteuthis pealeii. The sequence goes on from JALAJA010000897.1 coordinate 6,318, forward strand.
AGAAGATGACCACACATACTTGTCAACTATCGTCCAGCCAGTCTTACTAGTTGCATTGCCAAGCGATGAATCCTGTATCAAGAAAGACTTTGAATTTCTGGAACTGTCACAGTCTTATCCGCCTTTACAGATTGGATGTATCTCAAACTCAAGCTGTTGTGATCAACTTATTGAGTTTCTAGAAGATATTACCCGATCACTTGTGGATGGACGTTGTCTATCTTGATTTTACTAAGGCCTTTAATTCTGTGCCACTCCAAAGATTTATGGCAAAACTCTCTGCAATAGCCGCCCTGTCAGCTGGGGCGTTAGAAATGCACCGACTGCACCTTGCAGCAGGGGTAAAGACTCCCCCAGTGGGCCACCTGTTGGCCGTGGTGGCGACCTGTGATGCTTAACGATAGAACCCAGGTGGATGAGCAGTTCATGACTTGCAATAAATCCTATCAATCGGCTGGTCATGTCAAGCCTAGCACTTATATGATTGCCCCAACCCTATTGCCCTTATAGCAAGCCCCAAGCCCTTTTTATCATATGGTGCTAGAAGACGGTGGCTGCGGGTCTACATATCCTGGGAATGATGTTAAACTCTATCTGATGGTAAGGTTCCAGTTTTGGAGGTTTGGGGAATGTGGAGCACCCCTTCATCACCATTGCTCCCTGGTCCACTCTGGCCCGCAGTGGTAGTACCTGTTAGGGTCCCATCTATGGGTTAAATAGATAAATGTATTTATAAAAAAATGTATTATCCATTAAGAATTGATTTATTTCAAAAACTATATCGGCATTAAATGACCCACTGAGTTGATATGCTGTAAAACAAAACAAAAAACAAACAAATCTCTGCAAATAGGTGTGAAGGATGATCATTCTTAAACTGGTTGAAGTCCTTCATTCTCAACTGGAGTTACAGTTCTTGGTCAGCACTCCCCGCCATATAAGATGTCATCTGGGGTACCACAGGGATCTGTTCTTGTCTCCCTTTTGTTTGTAGCGTATATTAATGACATAGATGCTAACTTAAGGAATGCCACAGACTGAGGTATGCAGATAACATCAAGCTGTACCTTGAGATCAAAAAGACTAACTGCTGCAGTTCTTTCCTACAGTCAGACCTGGACACAGTGCAGCAATGGATCACAGACTGGCAACTCAATCTGGCTGTAAACAAATGAACCCCTGCATTTTGGGACGAAAACCCCACCATACACATACTTTCCCACAATACTAATATCAAGAAAGTCTTCTTGTGAATGCGACCTAGGTATTACAGTCAGCAGCGATTTACGTTGGATGAAGCACGTCTAAAATTGTCAAGAAGGCCAAGGGTGTCCTGGCATCACTCAGCAAGGGTCTTTCAGCCGCTCCCTAGCTATCTATCTAAAGCTGTATATAGCTATGGTTCGGCTACACCATTTGTATCACCAATCTGGAACCCTATCTTGCTCAGAACATTGACCTCCTAGAAACTGTACAGAGATGTGCAACCAAGCAAATACCTTCCATCAGCATCTACCATATTCTGAACATCTTGCTGCCCTGGGAATGGATTCGTTGAAACTCCGATGACTGGCAACTTACCATGGGTACCTTGAGCATCTTTTTGATTTCCATGTTTCTAACACACATGGGTATGCCTACAAAGTCAGAAAACAGCATAGTTCACATGACTTCCAGGAACATTTTTCCACGCTCAGAGTTGCTGAGGAAACCAATAAACTGCCTGCATCCATTGTAGGCTGCATTTTTCAAAACCTCCATTCTTCCTGTAATTAAACAAAACTATACCTAATATCCCCCTCCATACAGATATGCACGCGCACATACATGTATATTATTTCTGTAAGCTATTCATATTCCTGGCATTAGTACATTATTCTATGTACTATACATGAACCTTTGACCTTATGTAGAGCATAAAAAATACTCTTTTTGTGAACAGGACAATTTGCTCTAAGCAAAAATGTATTTGTTTAATTTATTTTCTTTTTTTCTCCTCAAAATGTAACAATAAAAAGCTAAGAATTAAACAGTGTCCTTATTTGTGGGTGGAAAATTTGGATATTAATTCAAATGAAAAATTTTGTTAATTCTATGAATAATTTATTTCTTTTTTAAAAAAAGGTTTCGAGTTAATATATTTTGTTATAAGAAATAAGTCCTTATTACAAAATTTTTAATTCAATTCAATTCTTAATTGCCTGTTGAATCTAGTGAAAAAATGTATTCATTCTACAAGAAGTTGACAATTAAAAATGTATCCTTATTTGTCGGTTGGAAATCCAATATTGTTTATTCTATAAAGAATTTATTGCTAGTTATTTCCTATAAGTCTAACATGATCAAAGAGAACCACTCTTGACTGATAAATTATTCATTTTTCCCATTAAACCCTAACCCTAACCCTACCCAGTCTTCTTTTTTACTAGTAGATCAATAATAAATAATTTATCAGTCAAGAATGGTTCCCCTTGATCATGTAAGACTTATAGGAAATAACCTTATTTCTTTTTAAAAAGTTTATGAGTTACACTGATTAAAATTGATTTTAATGATTAAAGAAAAAGAACTTGCAGGTTATAATATTCCTTTATTTTAGGATTTTTTTTTTTTTCTGTTTTTTTAAATTCCAATATTTAAAAAAAATGTAACCTTAAACTCATGAGTAGTTTGAAAACAAATTTTCTTTCTCTAAAGACTTTTTCTTAATTGCTTGTTGAGTTACAGTGATAAACATATATTCGTTTAATTTCTTTTCTTTTTTACCCTATAAAAATGTAACAATAAAGAAAAATTAAAATTAAAATTTTTTCTTACAATAAAATGTTGCCCATTTTATTTTGGTTCACATTTAAAAAAATGTATTTTAAAAAAGTACACCTAGTTTTGAAACATTTTTTGATTTTTTTTTTTTTAGTTCTCCAAAAAATTATGAATTTTTCTTACAAATTAGTACTAATTACAAACAATAACTTTGTAAAAGCATTAAATTTTCCCCTATGGAATCTGTGAGATATATAAACATGGTGGATCTTAAAAACTGCATTTTGTACTTACTTATGAAGAACTGTGAAGAGTTCCACAAATCGGTTCTGATTATTGAATTATATCATTTAATCAGTAAAAATCAAAAACTAAATTTTGTACTTTTCCTTATTATAAACTGATTAAAGTGAATGCACAATGTTAATGCTCAATTACATCTCTTTTTCTGAGTTAGTCAAAACATACATACTAAAGCAGAAAAGGCACGGGCATTTAGCTTAAATAATCACTTTAAAATGGATGCATAAATTGCATTTTCTTTTTGTGTTGTTAAAATAGTTTTAGGTTTAAATACAAGTTGACAAAAAAATGTCTGTATCTTTTTTAAAACAAAAGTATATGTATATTAACTTATATACATCAATAAAGTTTTGTGTATGTATATAAAATCTCACCTTAGAAATCGTTGGTTCATTTGTGTTTTCCAGCAACTCTACCCCATAAAAGCAAATGCAGCACCATGACACATGATGTGGTTGTGACCCTATGTGGCCACAACGAGTCTACTACCATCACCACAGTTACCAAGGAGCGCGCCTGATTGTGGTTAACAAGGTGATATGGGGAATCATTACTTCTGTGTAGTGAGTTCAATCCTCACTAGGTAAACCAAATTTATTGGCCTTGTGCCAGAAACTAAGCTTAGCTTACTAAGAGATAACTAAGTCATCAAAACCAGAAATTCTCATTTTCATCCTAGCAGCTTTTTTTTTTGGGGGGGGGGGGTTTAAAAAAAAATGTGCTCTCTTAATTAACTTGAAATATATAGAAGACATACAGTATTGCTCATTATTGAATAGGTTGATTGGTTGTTTTTTTTGCCATGTCAACATTTTAATGCCAAGGTCTTTTTTTTATTTTAGCAATTATATGGTTTCAAGTAAACTTTTAAATAATCCTTTGTAAACTATTCTTAATACAAATAATTTGCACAGTTATACGGTTTCAAGTATTCCCATTTAATACTAATCTTTTTCAAATAGATCTATTTGAGCTATAGATTACACCTTAACACGTACTACCGCCCGGGTCAGAGAAGACTTGAGAGTAATGACAATGAAGAGATATACCAGAACTCCAGAGCAAGTTGGTGTATTCTAATTCCCACGGACAAAGCAAACTGGGTTGATTGTGGATTCATTTTTCACCTCTGAAGATTAATTGGTAGAGTGTTAAACCAACTGTGTCTTATCTTGCCATCATGAGAAAGCAGGGAGGAGTAAATTACTTAGAGCGACATTTTTTGCACAATGGAATTAGAATAATTTACTTGAAAGAATAAAACAATATCATGAGAGGAGGGAGCTTTTGCGCTCACCCAAACATTCTAATTCCCAAGGGAGATAACCATTAAATCCTAATTAAGTAATTCTATTATTTTTTACATTATCATTCTATAAATAGGCATGTGACTATGTCAAGCTTATTGGCATACATTGCTGACATTTAAGGATATTTTTCTAATAAACTTCATGGATTATAGCTGGATATTTTGAAATTTTATAATTCACAAAAATGCTTGTCGGATCATACAGCTAAAGTTCCACTGGGTAGACCCATCATGGTGTAAATTATTAGCAAACTAGTCTTGCAGATCTATTACTACTGAATAGCGAGTTCGATCTTTGCTGGATACCCCATATTTGTGACATATCCTATCCGTGGCAAACTTTTAAGAATTACTAGTTAATCCTGGAAAGGTTTTTAACTATACTAGATCCAATTATACTGGGTTTCTAGATGGGATGTGTCCCACACACTACATCTTACAGCCCCCTCACAGTAAAATGGTGTTCATGACACAACATTTACCCACTATTTTGGTAATTGTTACAAAAGACAGATGACTTTCTCACCCCCCCCCCTCACACACACTCACTTCAACCCTGTCTCTTTATCGTGGTTCCCACCTGTAGAGATGACAAGAAAGAATTTTTTCATCTCAACAATCACCCGATCTAAAAACAAGAAATTGCTGTTTAGAAAAACAATTTTTGTTTTTATATTTAGGTTAATGCTATATCTCAACACTGGAAAATAATTAAAATTAAATATTTATTAGTTTTTAGAAGTTTTAAAGGTAATAGATCTCAAAACAAATCCAAAGCAACGTTCAGTTTAACAGCAATAACCTGTAGTAAATAAATGATTAAAAATAAAAATGCACTTTAAAATATAAATAATTATCATAAACTTTAATGAAAGTTACATATGTCCTTTTTTTTAATTAATTTTTTTTTTTTTTAAACAATGCCATCTTTCAGCCCATATGTTCTATTGCCAATGTTGATAATTTGCAATCTTTTTGTTTTTTCCGTCAAATTTCAATGGAATTATCCCATTTTAATAGTTAATATGAAAATTAATCTGAAATAAAACTATGTGACATTTTTTTTATTTGTTTGTAAATTCTGTTGAGATAAGAGTTTAGTGTCAAAGTGTCAATCATTTGGCATTTTGCAGAGGAACAGAGTGTAGAATCTGTTCCTTTTCTTCTCTGTTTCTGTTTACAACACACAGACACAGGACTTGGAGAAGAAAAAAGACACAAGCCTTGTCTTACACAAAGGGGTGAGATTGGAATGTTATGACTCCTTTGAAACACTATGGGGGGTGTTGGACAGTTTTTATCCTTCCACATGTGTCTGTGGGTCTCCTCTTAAACTAACACATTCTTTCCCCTGTGGATCAGTGTGTAGTATCTGGATTTGGAAACATTTAATTAAATATACACTGGTTAATAAGAGTGCATTGGGGCTGATGGAACTGAGCAAAAGCAAATAGATTTCTGAGAAGATTTTATAGGAAATTCCGTTAAATAGAACTTAACAGACCTAAAATTCCACCATCGTATGTCACCCTGCCGAAAGAAAAAAAAAAAAAACTACAATCAGGGAATTAACCAAATTTAATGAAATTTTTCAGTGTTGATATATGATGAATAAAAGATAAATGCGCTAGTTATTTTATTTTTAAAACTTTACATTTTTTCAGGTCAGTTAACTTTGAACCACATATCTTAGAGGCGTAACACAGATTCTCAAAGTTTAACTGACCTGAACAAATGTAGAAGTTTTTAAATAAAATAAACTGGTGCATTATATCTTTATTCATTAATATATCAACACTGAAAATTTCATTAAATTCGGTCAATTCCCTAATTTTTTGGTATTTTTTTCTTTCGGCAGGGTAACATGTTGGAATTTAGGTCCATTAAGTTCGATTTAACCGGAAATTCTTAGTCCACTATAGATGGTGAAAGAGCAATTCAAGAGAGGTAACTCAGTCAACCAAAACATAACATGGTATATTTTTGAGATTTGTTATTTCACATTTAGCTTTAGTCACAAGCTAAAAATATTTTGAAACTAAAAAAAAAAAAAAATATTTTAATAATTCTATGAAGATTTTATTTCAAAAAATATTTTGGTCCAAATAAAAATCGCATTAGTTATATAAACAAAGCAAATTAGAAAGGATTACAAATGTTTAATCAGTTTTTACAAAATTCTTTCTATTGTGTGGCCACTCCTAAAAAGTGGTGTTACAAAAAAAGAAAAAAAAGAAAATCTTTATATATTTACAAGTCTTTGTTTTTTCTCTTCCATTTTATTTATGAGAAAGTATTAAATTTGATACTCTTCAAAATAAATTAAAATATTTTCATTAGCATATAAGTGGAATGACAAGTGGTTTGAAAATCAGACTTACAGAACATTACTTATGATTTCAATCCTCATGTGTGACACCACACACACATGACCCTGTGATAGACTATGTTAGCATCACGATTTAACACAGTTTGCATGTTACTTTCACAGATCATGATTACTGTAATGAATTAATTGAATGTCCCACATTTGTGGCTTTGTGTTAGACTAAGCTAAGTAAACATCTGAAAAAAAAAAAAAAAAGAAAAAAAAAGGAATTTTGATAAGTTTTCACATTATGAATAGAGAATGGAACAAAAATATTGATATATATTATATATATATATATGAGAGAGAGTGAGAGAGAGAGAGAGATTTCTTTAAAAAAATTTTAATTTCTTAAAATTCCTATGTATACCTATGTACATAATTATTTTTTGTTTTTACAATAAATGTGTTTAAATTTTACAAACATCAAATGGAAATAAATAGTACAATCTGTTCACAATCCTATAAATATATATATATATATATATATATATATTTATATATCAGACCGTGCCTGTTCAAGCCTCAAAGAGTGTGGCACTTCAAACTAGCTCTGCCTGTTTGACTCTGTTGCCATGACTCCTTTCAAAACTTTTGCATCCTGTCTCTCAACAACAGGTGTGACGTTTAGCAAAAAGCTTGATGGCAATGACAGCAAGAGAAGAGGATATTTACAACAAATAAGACAACTCCAAGGGCTGATTACTAATATGAATGGAGAGAGAGAGAGAGAAAAATGGGAAAAAAGAAAATCTTTGAAAAATAAAAAAATATATACAGAGGCTGCTGCACTGGCTACTGCACACAAGCATACATGAACCTTAAAAATCACCTTTCAAATTTTCTTCCTTTTTTTTTTTTTTTTTTTTTCTCAAGATTATTTTGTCAAAATCCATGTTAGTTTGAACTCTTCTCAAAACTAATGATTCAAAATTGGGTTCATTGTTTTCAAGACATTTCTTTTTAAGTAATTTTGATGTTTTCACTCAAGAAAACTTTTGTATCAATTAGAAAATTTACTTTTGAAAAATATTAACTGCTTAAAAAAAGAAAGAAGGCATTTATGAGGAGTCATTTCACAACTGATTTAATAAAGTGAACCTTTACTTTATGTCCATTGTTCAAAATCAAATTTTAAATGTTTATTACTTGAAAAAAAATATTCTTATTAGTATTTTTATGAGTTAAAGATCGGTTAGAATTTGGGCTTGCAGTGACTTATTGATATTTTTCATATTTTTAGATAACTAAAGATTAAGGCTTAGAATAAAATCATTCATATCTAAAACTAACAAATCCTCTAGAATACAGAGTTTTTATCAATTAAAAGCATTAAAAATTACTTGAGAAAAAAAAAAGTTCTATGAAAATGGTGAACTTACCTAAACCGAATCAATTATTGTATGATGAAGTTTGTGTACATTATTCATGATTCTCATCAATTCATTATTCAGGGTACTAATTTTATTCAGAGAGAATTTATGGAAAGCCAAGTAAATTTACAAAACTTAAAAATCTAATTTCTGTGTTA
>JALAJA010000898.1:0-27763 GCA_023376005.1 Doryteuthis pealeii
TAGAGCGTCCAGCTTGGAACCACAAGACTTTGCGGTTTGTAACCGGCCCGTACCCAATCAGGCATATGAGTAGCACAGGAATTTGTGCAGTAGGTGTGCACTCCAACACAAGGCAATAACAATTCCTCCTTGTTTTAGCCACTAGTGAAAGAGCGATAGACTTCTCTTGTTTGTCTGGCTGATTACAACTTAAGGCCACCCTGAATGCTGTGTATATAGACTAAGCCAAAAAAAAAAAAAAAAAAAAAAAAAAAAATCTTTTTTAAGGGAGTGGCAAGTAAAAAAATTCAACGTTAAATGTTTATATCATAAGTAAATTAAATCATAAAATTTATTTAAGGAGAAATAAAATGAAAAATAAATAAAATAAAATAAAATAATACAATTTGAAATGGAAATTTGTAGTATTCATTATTCGTAACTTTTTAGTTAACCTCGTGTTACTGAAAAAAGGGGCAAGAGTAAAAAAAAATAATTTTAAAAAACTGATACAGGGTTGTTCTTTATCTATGTATTGACGATTTGGATATGGTGACGTAAGCAGTGATATGTTTTGGTACAGGCAAATGGAGACCGAATCTCCATTATTACTAGATCTTGCTAAAAATTTTCAAATGATACAATCTCTGGTTTATACATTTAGGAATTTCAAGTCTAAACGATTTTATTACAGTAAGAGAATGCTGGTTGCCCAGATAAACTTGGACATAGAGATAATTTTTCTTTCTTTCTTTTTTTTTTTTATATAAAGAAAGAAAGCCATTGTTTAACTTGAATTAAAAATATGAAACAAGCAACCAATCATTTTTTGATTATTTGCCTTTGTTGTGCGAATAAGTTTTGAATAACCTATTTTCTCTAGAAAAGTCACAAGACGTTGGGTTTTATTGCAGGTGAAAATTTGTTGTCTACTTTTCTAAAGAGAACTTTCAGGAATGAAACTTTTAAAGAAAGTAAAAAAAAAGAAAGTGATGGCTAATGAGATTGATGGACAATGCACTTTCTCGGTGCATAATTTTCCAATGAAGTTCTACAAACTGCGTGGATTAAGTAAGCTGCCTAATAAGGCAACCATTTGATGCATACAATGAGAATCATAGAAAGGGTCGCAGAGCAGATGTAATAATGGAGTAATTTGTACATGAAAAGCAATGACATCAAATTTGCCAAAGGAAACGGTAGAAAAAATTAACAAAAAGACATTTCTATTAGTTAACCTTTTTGTTTTGTGACAACATAGAGAAATAGAGAGAGGGGAAAAAAGAAAAAAGAAAGAAATTAATCAGATTTTATGAATTAAGAATCAAACTTCAATTTCTCATGTTATTCAATTTTTCAAGATTAAAAGTCTTTGAAATGAATTTGAGGATCTTGTTTGGGGAACGATGGAACTGGTTGCTTTTATTTATTTTTAAAAATTTGGAATTAAATTGAATTGATATTAGATTAAAAGAGAATATTTATTGATTAAAAAGCAGAATGAAAACCAAACAACTTTATGGATGACACAACTGTAATTTGGTGAATTAAATGACACCTAAAATGAATGTGATTAGTTTATTTATTTTTTTTTTATCTCCCTCCTCTTTATTTTGTAAGCAATAAATCTTTTTATTTAGTCAGGAAAAAATAGTGTCAATGTTAACAAAGTGCAGTGTGTTGAAAGAGGAAGAAAGTAAAAGTGAAGAGCTATACTTGATACACCACTGATCTGTGTGTGTGGCACTTGTTTCTGAGATGTACACACAAAGAAATGAAGCAAGTGATAAAGAAATGTACCCAATACACAGTCAGATAGAGTTGGACTCGGTTAGTGTGCAAATTGTAGATTATACTAGAGGAGTCAAAAGTTTTGCAATATAATTGGTACATGCTAGTTTATTGAGCATATATCGGTACATGCTAGTTTATCGAGCATATATCATGTGAGGTGGGGTGTAATGGTTACTGTTGTAGGAAATGGACACAGTGACACAAGTTCAAATACTGACATGGCTGTTTGCATTTCACATAGCATTAATACCCTTGGCGGAAGGTATGCATCTAACTATTCTCCCTCCAGCTATTAGTAAATAGTAGGCAGACTGGTGTTTTTTGACCTTGATATGGCAATCATTCTTGGAGAAGGAAAACTCTGAATTTATACCTTGTTAAAACTCCACTTAAGAAACTGACCTTGTGTCACATCCCACTTGTGTGGAGTGGTTGGTAAATATGTATATCATGCGACTGAAGCAGTTCAAACCATAAAAAGTACTGTCAGTGATTGGTAGTATTGTGATAGTGGTGTGCTGACCACGTGCATTTCTCATTCTGTGTGTGATTTAAATGCCGCACAGATGAATGTGCAATGTAATTTAATACAGGAACCTTATGTTCAACCAGTTCAATCTGGGCCATAATGCCACGGAAGCACCAAAAACATTTGTTTGCGTGAAAGGCTGAATGTGCAGTTTATCACAGGTACAGTAACCAGATGGTTCAAGAAGTTCAGTTGCATGAACCTCCAAGCGTCTGGTAGGCATAAAACCATGGATTCCGAGGCTGGCTCAAAGGGAGAGGCACTCTGAGATTATTAAGTGAGCTCAGAATCTCACAATCCAGGTAGTTCATCACCTTCATCACCTCAGCAAAAGCATCCAGAAATGCTGAATTGTGTTACTCATTTACCAACATAATTACAAAACTTTTGACTCAACCCGTATAAAGGGTTAAGTTTTGTCTAAGTCATTATAAGCAATGAATATACACTTTTCTCCTTAAGATACAGATATAAATAAATAATAGATGCATATATGCACACACAGTGTAACAAATGGCAATCTCTTGAATAAAGAAAAGTAAAATCAATACTTAGATTGTCCATCAGAATACATTTTATTTAAGACATTAATCATGAAAAAATTATTTTGTTACATTTTCTTATAAAATAGAAATGTAAAAAAAGGTTAGTGAAATTTCAAAACATTCATCAAGTAACATTTACTTGTTCATTCATTTACTAATTAATTACTCAAAAGTGGTCATAAGAAAGTTTATTACTTTCCTTTCTTAAAAAGTTTTATCTGAAGCATCGCCTCTAATAATTTCATTCACAATAACAGGGTGACGTCAATATCGTCTTTTCTATTTCTTTATCTGTCTACAAAATGCCTAGCAGATTGTTTTCATAGGTGTAAATATCGATGCACAAACTACAAATATAAAAAATAAAAAAAATGCCACATAATTTCTATTAGCTTAGACAAAATTTTCTGAGGGGATACATTAAGTAGATCAATATCAATCAAGAGAAAAATCTGATAAGATCAATGGCAGACCACCTGCTGATGATCAGAAAATTAAACAATCTAAAGTTATTATGATTTCAAACAGAACTTCATAGAAAAAAAAAAAAAAAAAAAAAGTAACGATGTCCATAGAAGTCTGGTAGATTTGGAGGCAAGTTTGATACTTTTTTTTTTTTTAATCATTAGATATATCCATTATATTTTCTTAAATAAAAGTTTTAGAGACAACTATAAACAATCATATAATATGGACATAGCAGATGTTGCAAGTGTAAACTGATTTTATTTGCCTTTCTTTTTTTTAAGAGTGATTTTATTGCTTTGCTGAAGAAATCTGTTTTTATTGAATAAGATATGTATTGTAAAATCAATGTCTCTTAATCCTTGTGGTTATAAATCCTTTTGCAATAATATTTGGTTAGTCACAATCAAAATAAAACACTTAACAATCATTACTGATAAGCAGGTAATGGATTATTGGTAAAAAAAACAAACAAGTCTTAAAAGTTAAATATTGATTTACCCAACCCATCCACACAAGCAGGATGTGACAAGGTGAATTCTTAAGCAGAGTTTAGCAGGTTTGGATTCAGAGTTTTCCTTCGCCTAGACTGGTTACCTAGCCAAGGTTATAGAGCCCAGTCTGACCCTACTATCTACCATAGTTGGAGGGAGAGTAGTTGATTCATACGTTTCGCAAGGGTATTGCACTATGTGAAATACAAACAGTCTTGTCCAGGACTGAACTCAGGTCAACGAGTCCATTACCAATGACTCTAACCATTGTACCATGCACCTGAATATGAATATATAGAATTCTAAAAGAAATAACATCATTATGTTTTATAATTTTTGATCAAACAACAGTATTTTATCTTAATGATTAAAAAAGCTGAACCATGATTTTTCATGTTTATTTTTATGAATAATATTTTTTCTTTGTGTAATAAATTGGAAACTTAAATGTTTCTATTGAACTTATTAAAATAAAGCATATCTGAAGCTGCTAGTACCTAAAATTTTAGCTCACATCACAAAGCAAAAATGATCAAGTGATAACTCGAAACTCTGGGAATCACAGATCCCTGCACTACTTATAAGCTGAGTTGGCCAGGTCAGTATAGAACCTGGAACCTGCTTCCTAGTCGAACGAAATACAAGAATCTCTTTTTAATGAAGTGATTTACTATTCCATAAAGGTTATTTTTTTTTATATATATGATTTGCATAGTAAATCACAAATTCTTATTAAAAAAGAGATTCTTGTAAAAGTACTTTAGAACGTTCGACTAGGAACCACAAGTTCCAGGTTCTATACTGACCCTGGCCAACTCAGCTTATAAGTAGTGCAGGGATCTGTGCATTCCCAGAGTTACGAGTTATCACTTGATCATTTTTGCTTTGTGATGTGAGCTAAAATTTTAGTACTAGCAAGCTTCAGATATGCTTATTTTAATAAGTCAATAGAAACATTTAAGTTTCCAAATTTATTACACCAAAGAAAAAATATTATTCATAAAAAATAAACATGAAAAATCATGGTTCAGCTTTTTTAATCATTAAGATAAAATACTGTTGTTGATCAAAATTATAAAACATAATGATGTTATTTCTTTTAGAATTCTATATATTCAATATTCAGGTGCATGTACAATGGTTAGAGTCATTGGTAATGGACTCGTTGACCTGAGTTTCAAGTCCTGGACAAGACTGTTTGTATTTCACATAGTGCTAATACCCTGCGAAACGTATGAATCCAACTACTCTCCCTCCAACTATGGGTAGATAGTAGGTCAGACTGGGCTCATATAACCTTGGCTAGGTAACCAGTCTAGGCGAAGGAAAACTCTGAATCCAAACCTGCTAAACTCTGCTTAAGAAAATTCACCTTGTCACATCCTGCTTGTGTGGATGGGTTGGGTAAATACATATTTAACTTTAAAGACTTGTTTGTTTTTTTTACCAATAATCCATTACCTGCTTATCAGTAATGACTTGTTAAGTGTTTATTTTGATTGTGACTAACCAAATATTATTTACAAAAGATTTATAACACAAGGATTAAAGAGACATTGGATTTTACAATACAATATCTTATTCAATAAAAACAGATTTCTTCAGCAAAGCAATAAAAATCACTCTCTAAAAAAAGAAAGGCAAATAAAAATCAGTTTACACTTGCAACATCTGCTATGTCCATATTATATGATTGTTTATAGTTGTCTCTAAAACTTTTATTAAGAAAAATATAATGGATATATCTAATGATTTAAAAAAAAAAAAAGTATCAAAACTTGCCTCCCAAACTACCAGACTTCTATGGACATCGTTACTTTTTTTTTTTTTTTTTTTTTTCTATGAAGTTTTCTGTTTGAAATTCATAATAACTTAGATTGTTAATTTTCTGATCATCAGCAGGTGGTCTGCCATTGATCTTATCAGATTTTTTCTCTTGATTGATATTGATCTACTTAATGTATCCCTCAGAAAATTTTGTCTAAGCTAATAAAGAAATTATGTGGCATTTTTTTATTTTTTATATTTTTGTAGTTTGTGCATCGATATTTACACCTATGAAAACAATCTGCTAGGCATTTTGTAGACAGATAAAGAAATAGAAAAGACGATATTGACGTCACCCTGTTATTGTGAATTGAAATTATTAGAGCGATGCTTCAGATAAAACTTTTTTTAGAAAGGAAAGTAATAAACTTCTTTATGACCACTTTTGAGTAATTAATTAGTAAAATGAATGAACAAGTAAATGTACTTGATGAATGTTTTGAAATTTCACTAACCTTTTTTTTACATTTCTTATTTCTATAAGAAATGTAACAAAATAATTTTCATGATTTAATGTCTTAAATAAAATGTATTCTGATGGACAATCTAAGTATTGATTTACTTTTCTTTATTCAAGAGATTGCCATTTTTACACTGTGTGTGCATATATGCATCTATTATTTATTTATATCTGTATCTTAAGGAGAAAAGTGTATATTCATTGCTTATAATGACTTAGACAAAACTTAACCCTTTATACTGGGTTGAGTCAAAAGTTTTGTAATATGTTGGGAACATGAGTAACACAATTCAGCATTTCTGGATGCTTTTGCTGAGGTGATGAAGGTGATGAACTACCCTGGATTGTGAGATTCTGAGCTCACTTAATAATCTCAGAGTGCCTCTCCCTTTGAGCCCAGCCTCGGAAATCCATGGTTTTATGCCTACCAGACCTTGGAGGTTCATGCAACTTGAACTTCTTGAACCATCTGGTTACTGTACTGTGATAAACTGCACATTCACCTTTCACGCAACAAATGATTTTGGTTGCTTCCGTGGCATTATGGCCCAGATTGAACTGGTTGACATAAGTTCCTGTATTAAATTACATTGCACATTCATCTGTGCGGCATTTAAATCACACACAGAATGAGACAATGCACGTGTCAGCACACCAACTATCACAATACTACCAATCACTGACAGTACCTTTTATGGTTTGAAACTGCTTCAGTCGCATGATATACATATTTACCAACCACTCCACACAAGTGGGATGTGACACAAGGTCAGTTTCTTAAGTGGAGTTTAACAGGTATAAATTCAGAGTTTTCCTTCTCCAAGAATGATTGCCATATCAAGGTCAAAAACACCAGTCTGCCCTACTATTTACTAATAGCTGGAGGGAGAATAGTTAGATGCATACCTTTCCCAAGGGTATTAATGCTATGTGAAATGCAAACAGCCATGTCCAGTATTTGAACTTGTGTCACTGTGTCCATTTCCTACAACAGTAACCATTACACCACCCACCTCACATGATATATGCTTGATAAACTAGCATGTACCGATATATGCTCAATAAACTAGCATGTACCAATATATTGCAAAACTTTTGACTCCCTCTAGTATAATCTACAATTTGCACACTAACCGAGTCCAACTCTATCTGACTGTGTATTGGGTACATTTCTTTATCACTTGCTTCATTTCTTTGTGTGTACATCTCAGAAACAAGTGCCACACACACAGATCAGTGGTGTATCAGTATAGCTCTTCACTTTTACTTTCTTCCTCTTTCAACACACTGCACTTTGTTAACATTGACACTATTTTTTTCCTGACTAAATAAAAAGATTTATTGCTTACAAAATAAAGAGGAGGGAGATAAAAAAAAAAAATAAAATAAACTAATCACATTCATTTTAGGTGTCATTTAATTCACCAAATTACAGTTGTGTCATCCATAAAGTTGTTTGGTTTTCATTCTGCTTTTAATCAATAAAATATTCTCTTTTAATCTAATATCAATTCAATTTTAATTCCAAATTTTTAAAAATAAAATAAAAGCAACCAGTTCCATCGTTCCCCAAACAAGATCCTCAAAAATTCATTTCAAAGACTTTTAATCTTGGAAAAATTGAATAACATGAGAAATTGAAGTTTGATTCTTAATTCATAAAATCTGATTAATTTCTTTCTTTTTTCTTTTTTCCCCTCTCTCTATTTCTCTATGTTGTCACAACACAAAAAGGTTAACTAATAGAAATGTCTTTTTGTTAATTTTTCTACCGTTTCCTTTGGCAAATTTGATGTCATTGCTTTTCATGTACAAATTACTCCATTATTACCATCTGCTCTGCGACAACTTTCTATGATCTCATTGTATGCATCAAAATGGTTGCCTTAATTAGGCAGCTTACTTAATCCACGCAGTTTGTAGAACTTCATTGGAAAATTATGCCACCAGAAAGTGCATTGTCCATCAATCTCATTAGCCAATCACTTTTTTTTTTTTTTACTTTCTTTAAAAGTTTTCATTCCTGAAAGTTCTCTTTAGAAAAAGTAGACAACAAATTTTCACCTGCAATAAAACCCAACGTCTTGTGACTTTCTAGAGAAAATAGGTTATCAAAACTTTTCGCACAACAAAGGCAAATAATCAAAAAATGATTGGTGCTTGTTTCATATTTTTAATTCAAGTTAAACAATGGCTTCTTTCTTTATATAAAAAAAAAAAAAAAAAAGAAAGAAAAAAATATCTCTATGTCCAAGTTTATCTGCAACCAGATTCTCTACTGTCAATAAAATGTTTAGACTTGAAATTCCTAAATGTATAAACACAAGAGATTGTATCATTTGAAAAATTTTTTACAAGATCTAGTAATAATGGAGATTCGGTCTCCATTTGCCTGTAACCAAAACCATATCACTGCTTACGTCACCATATCCAAAATCGTCAATACATAGAATAAAGAACAACCCTGTAATCAGTTTTTAAAATTATTTTTTACTCTTGCCCCTTTTTTCAGTAACAAGAGGTTAACTAAAAAAGTTTACGAATAAATGAATACCTACAAATTTCCATTTCAAATTGTATTATTTTATTTTATTTATTTATTTATTCATTTTATTACTCCTTAAATAAATTTTATGATTTAATTTACTTATGATATAAAACATTTAACGTTGAATTTTTAACTGCCACTCCCTTTAAAAAATTTTTTTTTTTTTTTTTTTTTTTTGCTAGTCTATATAAAGTCATCAGGGTGGCCTTAAGTCTGTATCAGCCAGACAACAAGAGAGTCTATCCTCTTTTCACTAGTGCTAAACCAAGGAGATTGTTATTGCCTTGTGTTGGAGTGCCACACCTACTGCACAAATTCCTGTGCTACTCATATGCTGATTGGGCTAGGGCCGGTATCAAACCAAGAGTCTTGTGGTTCCAAGCTGGACGCTCTACCGACTGAGCTAAACCGACCCCTAGTCTATATAACTAAAGTATTTATATTTTAAGTCCCCTGCTATGAGTTAAATTAGTGGTTCCCAACCAGGGTTGATATGCCATTAAAAACAAAGAAAGCAAACCAAACACTTAAATATATCTATATGTAAATTCCAGAATGGATAATCTTTGAACTGAAAAGTAAAAGGTTTAAAATGCATAACAATTAAGAATTTGGATTATTTAGACTATTGTCCTCATCTTTGTATCTGTACAACATTTCAGCCGATGTGTGTCTTCAAGCCTTCTCAAACTCATGAACCTTCTTTTCGAACTCAGGAAAACTTCTTGTCGTGATCGGGAACCCAACCCTTTTTTCAATCCATGGGAGTATCCTGTTCTCATTCACTAACCATAGCTGGGTACAGGTGTTAAGCTGTGTTAATTATTATTCTATGTTACTGTCTCCGTTGACTAGGATTGAAACCTACAGCCTAGATTAAGTGTCATTTAGAATGCCTATATCCACTACACTATGTGTCCAATTAAGAATTTTTCATTTAAAAAATATACCTTCTTTTTTCTTAACTCTGCAGTTTTTAATGTATAAGCAAAAAATTTTCAAGAATATTTCAGTTGTTGAAATTAATCTACTCTATGGAATTTCATACAACTTTCTTTTTGCTTAAATCTCTAAAATTGCTGTCTGATTATCATAAATCTTTCTCTTTATTTTTATGTAGATGTAAATTAATCTATCTATGAGAACTAACATTTTTCTGATTTTTTTAAAAATATTAAATATTATTCTTACCCAATAAAATGTGTCTGCTACTTACATACCATTATATTTTTCTTCACATCTTTCATAATTTCAAGTTGTCTTGAGATTGAGAGTCAATATTTTGATTACCTCCCCTGGCGCGTACTGCAACATATGGTTTATTTTAGCAAGGAGGCTCATATAACAATAGCAGGAATTGTCTTGTTCCTGCTACCTGTATAAAAAAAAAAAGGTGTTTGGGTTACTCCAACCCCTTCTCCTATTTGGTACAATAGAGAAATGCTGCTCTAAGACCAGGCTTGCTTTTTTTTGCCGGTGTCTAAAGGCTACCCTAAGAGAAATATTGCAGCTTGGTGGAAACTCGCCAATAGTGAAATGCTATGTTGATACACTGACTCAACAAGGGATTTACTATCAACATAGAATTTCACAATTGGTGAGTCTCCACCAAGCTGCAATATTTCTCTCAAGGTAGCCTTTAGACAGCCATGTCTTGCTCGAATAAAATTATACAGCAGAGAAAGATGAACATATACTACAGTCTAATCCCAGCTTAAAGGCCAGGAGGTGATTGTCCGAGATTGACTGTGTATAGGATATAAGCTATTTTCTTTGGCAGTTCCAGCACCCTATCTTCCTTTTAATGAAATTTTAATTTTTTATTTTTTTTATTTTTATTTTTTTATTTTTTAATTTTTT
This sequence comes from Doryteuthis pealeii, assembly GCA_023376005.1. NCBI lineage: Eukaryota > Metazoa > Mollusca > Cephalopoda > Myopsida > Loliginidae > Doryteuthis > Doryteuthis pealeii. The sequence continues at coordinate 10,502 of JALAJA010000898.1, forward strand.
TTTTCTTAATGAAATCACCAGCCTGGATTATAACATTTTCAGTTCAAATTTTTTAATTTTTTTTTTTTCAAGTGACCCATATAAATGTCAATGGGTCTAAATTCTTTAGCCAAATATCTATAGTCTCTTGCTTTAACAATTTACTCTTAAGTTTTTAATGTTGTCAAGTTTTAAGTTCCCAATTTAATGCATTTACACATGAAGATTACCAACCAGTCAAACTTTGTTAATGTCTTTTTTATTAATACAAACTCATTTCAACATGATTAACTTTTTTCTTTTATTTGAGTGCAAATCAGTTTACAAAAAATGTTCCTAGTTGTGTCAATATGTTGATGATAATATGACTCTCAGATATTTTTCAATATCAATTTGTTTTAAAGATAAATAACTTGCACAACCAAATGAAGACCATCACCCCAATCAAAATCTTTTTGTTAGAAGGTCAGATTGTTTAGTGCAGTATTTTAACCCTTTTCTGACAATGAATGAAAATTTGTAGATATCTATACAAACTTTTGGGTTATAGTTATTATAATAGGTTTATTATAGTGAGTAGATGATAGAATTGAAAGCCATAACATGTTTGGTTCTTAAAATATTATGGTATCTTAGGTATGATGTTAAACTGCATCTAGTAGTGAAGTTCCAATTCTGGAGCTCTGGGGAGCATTGCCATTATTCCCAGGTCCGCTCTGACCCGTTGTGGTCCTATCTATGGATTAAATAGATCAAAAATGAGTTTTAAAAAGAATTGAGTTTTTTTTTGTTTTTTTTTTTAAATTTTGAATACCCAACAAGAATGAATAAAACAAAACGTATTCAGAATAAATATCCCAACAAGGGTTTGACATGCCATAAAAACTATCCAACTAATAAGTCTTCAGTTTCAACCTTAATAATTGGACTGTTTATTAAATACCCACCAAGGAAATTCTGCTTTTCATATTAAACAAAAAATCAGATAATCCTCTTTCCTAACGTTCAATAATGTACTTGCAATTTTTTTTCCTTTCTCTTTGGTGAACGGCACAAAAGCTAATTTAAATTTTCTTTGGTGCAAATTTTAATTATTTGATGACCTATAATTTTTCACCTTTCCAAAACCTAAATTATCACTTACCTGTATTTTTTTTTCTTTCAGATCCGACCTCTGAAGACCGTTATCATTGCATCCATCCTGCTGGGGTACAACTGTTGTCTTGCCATGGTTGGCACATTATGAAAAATTCTGTGCTGAAGGTTAGTTTTCCTCATTTTCTTTTCTTTTTCAGCATTTCTCTCTCTCTCTCTCTCTCTCTCACTCTCTCTTTTCTCTTCTCTTTCTCTTTTTTTCTCTGCTTGATAAAATTCAATTGAAATTGAATTATTTTTGCTTTAATTAAAGACAATAAAAATATTAACCCTTCAATAATAAATATCTTCTTTAACTGGTAAATCTATTCTGAAATCAAGAAGAAAAATGATAGAATAATTTCATTATATTAGAATTTCTTGATTAAAACTGATTTGGTTGATGAGTGAAATATACACACATAGAATTTTCCTAATTTTGCAATTGGTTCATTTTCCTTTCTACCTTTTTTATTGTTATTTTGACCTAATCAACTCTTAGATTGGACATTTCTCTATAGTCATTAATTTTCCTCAACTCAAATTCTCCACACTATGGTGAAATGAAGAAATTCTTAGAATCTAAAGTAAAAAAAAAAAGTAAAATTGTCGGGCGGCCTAAAGTCGGTATAAGCCAATCAGCAAGGGAGTCTATCCTTTTCACTAGCACTAGACCAAAGAGATTATTTTAGTGTCTGAGGTGGAGCGCCACACCTTCCGTCAGCTCCTTACTTTACCGCACAGATCCCTGTGCTACTCATACGCTGAGTTGGCGAGGACCGGTATCGAACTAGGAACCTTGTGGTTTCTAGCCGAACGCTCTACCAACTGAGCTAACCCGGTCCATCTTCTTAGAATCTATAATGATCCAATTTTTGTATATTGTATTTACCCAATTCCTTTACTAAAATGGTGGACTCCCTTGTCAATTTTGATGCACGAGGGTTCATTCAATGAACAACCTACACAGTGTTTTGTTTATAGTGGTGAAGGCTTGTGTTGGACCATCCACACTTTTTGGCACAGCCGATAGGAAAGAATTGATGTACAAGGAATGCCACAAACCCAATCAACGACTGACCAGGTTTTTCAAATTCAGAGTTTTCCTTCTCCCAGACTGGTTATCTATCCAAGGTTAAAGAGCTGAATTCAAACAGGAACTCTGGTGAGAAATATCTATTCTATGAAATATGTATTTACCTGTCCGTCATAGGCAGGATGTGACACAAGGTAGATTTTAAGCAGAGTACAGCTGGTTTGAATTCAGAGTTTTTCTTTCTCTTACACTGTTTGCCTAACCAAGGCTAAAGAACCCAGTCTGCCCTAATATTTACTCATAACTGGAGGAAGAACAGATGTATTCATGCCTTTCCCAAGGGCATTAGTACAAAGCGAAAAAACAACTTTGTCCAGAATTTGAACTGGTCACCTATTCCACCTCTTATAATCATAACCATTACATCAATTGTGCCTCCAATTCTTGTGTTATTCTAACAGCAAAAATGTCACACCTGAATAGATTCAAATATTCTAACGTAAATTTCCAATCTGTTTATTTGATCATTTAATTTTTTCAAGGGATATAACTGTTAAATGCTAATTGTTGAGTACTTCTCCTTATTTGCAATTATAATATAAATTGTATACATAAGATGTGACTTGACATTGAACACGATAGCTCTCTGAATCAAGTGTATAATAAGAGCATACTGATATATTTTAATTCCAGAAAGAAGATATTTTCTATTCAGGTAGAATTGATGTTTGGATAATGAGATGTGAGGAATATCATTCCAGTTACTGCCTATTCATTAATGTTAGAAAAAGAAAAAAAGAAAAAAGAATTGACAACTTGATCAACTGAGAACTGCAACATTTCAAATTCAATCCTGATTGTGTAAGAGAGATGTATGCATAAATTAAAATGTTTTACTTCAAGACTTGCAAGGATTGGGCTCTTTAGATTTAGTTTCTTTTATTTAATGTCATATCAACCTTTCTAGGTTATTTGATGTCAAAGCCATCCTTGTAGAAGAACAGTAGTGGTACTTATTAACACATAGCTGGGGGAATGAGGGGATCTTACCTTTTGCAAAGATAATAAGTCCAGCACCTGAACCACTATGCCACAGGGTATTTCACTTTAGGTTCTTTAATAAAGAATAATATTACCTTACTGCAAATGCTATGAAACTGGTATGGAAGATAGATCTTTTTCAGTCTTTTTTTTTAAAATTTTATTATTAAAGGCTTGATAAAAGAAGGTATTTGCTATGGGTAAGATATGACACAATGTCGCAAGCATGGAGCATTCACAAACCAAAGCTCATGGGATGGCTAGTGCAAAAAATGTGCAGATTCCGTCAGCATTACCCCAGCTATGTGTTAAATAGTACCACTACTGTTCTTCTACAAGGATGGCTTTGACATCAAATAACCTAGAAAGGTTGATATGACATTAAATAAAGAAACTAAATCTAAGGCACTGGTCAATAAACCCAGCCCTCCCCCTTTAAATCAAGGAGGCAGATGTTGCCTTGAGGGATGGCCCCTGGATTGTGCAGTTAATTTCATTAACAGTCCAGTGGTCAAAGCACCATGTTAATGTGTTGATGTTAACCCTTTCACTACAATGGGGCACCCTTTAAGATACTCAACCTGTTTCGCACTCAAACCCCACTCGACTTCGGTCGGGGGTCCAGTGAGCTTTGGCCACTGGACCGGTGAGTTGTGTTAAATTAATAGCATCAATCCCAGAGGGCCATCCCTCCAGGCATTACCTGCCCCTTTGGGGACAAGGCTGGGTTTATTGCCCAGCGCCTGAGGGGGAATGCCAATGGGATCGACGCAATTTTGTTTCTTTCCCACCCATTAGCTTCAGCTTGTGGGTGGCCCACATTAAAACAGAGCTTTGTGCCCAGTCCATATAGGTGGGTATGAGACAAATAACCTCAACCTGTTTCCCATACATAGGATTTGACACAGTCACAAGTATGGGACATCCAGCAAGGATTGAACTGGCTATTCACTAATAATGGATTTGCAAGACTAATTTATTAATCATTACACCTTGATGGGACACCTCAGTTTGCCGCAAAGTATAGCATCATCATTTTCTATCATAGTTTATGCCTCCATGTTCTTAAGTATAAAAGTAACTGATGGTTTTCTCTGAATTCCGAGTGATAAGTATCCTTGACTCCCCCAGGACCCTTCTCATTATTTCCTGATATGTACTGCTAGGTTTTGAAAAATTCTTGACATTATGTGACAATAAAGACCAGCATTGAATTATGAAGTTTAAACTGTTGCATATTAATATGGTTTTAAAACAGGTTGCATAGAAAGAAACTTGTAATAGCAAGTTTGAGAACATTTAATACTGGGAATAATTAATTGAAATACTGTTGGATTATAGCTGTGACATCTGTCAACACATTGTCTTTTCTTTTATCTACAACAATTTGACTAAATATTCAACCTTTTGAATTCTTAATATTGCCAGATCTGTTCACATGCTAAATGGGCTATGGAAATTTTCTTCTTATTTAGTATTTGCTGTGTGATAATTAAAGTGGATGAAAGTGTAAATATATTTGTTTAACAAAACCTACCTTGAATATAATAGGTTGCATTGATAGTAATCTGATTCATCTATTTTGTATCTTATTTTTACTTTTATGTTATAGTCTTTTTTTTCTTCTTTTTATTGTACATGTCATTTAATATTAAACTAGTTGTTTATATAATTGGTGATATCATGGTTTGGATTTAGTAAACAAATGAATCAAGAATTTAATTATTTTGAATGATTACATATGCAATGACAATAGATTCTGTTGAAAGTCGGAGAAAAAATGGAACAGAAATTAATTGTATTTTAGTATTAACAGCTTTTGAACAGACATGATTTAAGCCTTTTTTATTGCTCGCCTTGGTGGAAGTGCAGATTTTTTAAAATTGCTAGCCATGAGGTGCAGATTTTTTATTGCTAGCCATGGTGGAAGTGCAGATTTTTTTTATTGCTAGCCATGGTGGAAGGTAGATTTTTTTGCTACATGGTGGAAGTGCAGATTTTTTATTGCTAGCCATGGTGGAGGTATAGATTTTTTATTGCTAGCCATGGTGGAGGTATAGATTTTTTTATTGCTAGCCATGGTGGAGGTATAGATTTTTTTTATGCTAGCCATGGTGGAGGTAATAGATTTTTTATTGCTATCCATGGTGGAGATGCAGATTTTTTATTGCTAGCCATGGTGGAGATTTTTTTATTGCTAGCCATGGTGGAGATTTTTTTATTGCTAGCCATGGTGGAAGTGCAGATTTTTTATTTGCTAGCCATGGTGGAGGTATAGATTTTTTATTGCTAGCCATGGTGGAGGTATAGATTTTTTTATTGCTAGCCATGGTGGAGGTATAGATTTTTTTTATGCTAGCCATGGTGGAGGTATAGATTTTTTATTGCTAGCCATGGTGGAGATGCAGATTTTTTATTGCTAGCCATGGTGGAGATGCAGATTTTTATTGCTAGCCATGGTGGAGGTGCAGATATTTTATTGCAAACCCCGGTGGAAGTCATGCTATTAGCACAGATTCCCATGACTTTCCCTTGTCAAACGTCCCTATTGGTCATTGCTCATGGTAAGTCCTCTGGACGGCATCCAGAATTCACACAGAGCAATCAGCAATATAGGTTTTTGGGTTCAGCCTACACTGATGTGTCCATATTATAGGTATCCACAGAAGGACATTACTTGCTTCTCTAGCAGTGTCTAGCATGTCTTGGCTTAAGATCAAAGTGTTATTATAGATATTAATGTTAAAATATTTTACTCTTCTCAAATATTAAACTAGATATTTCTTTGTAATTTTCATCTGGACCAAATTTTTATGTAGTTAGTGTAATGTGTGTGTGTGTGTGTATGTACGTACATGCGCGCACATTATATATAATTATATATTATATATATATATATACAGAGCATCAGCATTTTAATTTTTTTTTATTTGTTTTTTAGGTAGGGTGAAGTGTATATTTATACTTATAGTATAGAATTATATAAATAAAAATTTTCACCCTCTAATACTTTCACAATCATGCCGGACATCCCATTGTGTTGTAATGGTTAGCAAGCAAGTCTAGCACATTCATTACTACTGATTAGTAAGTTTGGAGAATAGTTAGTTAAAAATAAATTTTAGATTTTATATTCAACCATGTATTTTGCTGAAGTTAAATTCTCATTTTTCAATAAACAGCTCTTTAAAAGTATGCAGACACAAACAACAAAGAGCTGAATAAATATCAAAGAGGCTTTTAAGATTTCCCTAACATTATAATAAAAATGACATTGGGAAATTTTGCATCAACCTATTGTGTATAATCTCATGCTATCAACTCATAAAAACAAAAATACATTAAAATATTTTTCGTATGTATGTATGTAATATGTATATAATAAAAAAAATCGTTCTCTATCTTATTTTTTAGTGCTTACCAATTTTTTTCATCGTTAGAAAATATTTGATTTATATTTTCTTCTTTATGTTCCAAAAGTATCTTATTTATTCTGAAAGTTTTTTAAATTTTTATTCTTGCTTCAAATAGAATTTTTATTAGAATAGATTTATTTTGTAAACTTTATAACGTTGCACATTTTGTTTTAAATAAATCTGGGAAAATAAAAACGTTCAATATATTTTAAATCACTCTAATAATCCAGGAACTATTCTAAGTTGCTCAAAAATATATATATATATATATAATAGTGTTATCTGAAAGCATCTGATATCTGTTACTTTATAAGTTTATTGTTATTTACTAAGCTTTGCTTAGTCTGAACACATAGACCATCAGTTTCTTAGGATTGATACCAGGTTATGATGATCCTTATAACCTAAGGATCATCGTAAAGACCAACTACTTTATAAGACCATTCAAAAATTTAGCTAACTCTTGTGAATAGTGGTAAGTTTCAACTTTTAAGGAATTAAACTGACTTTATTGAGTTCAACATAAAACAAATTTACTTTATATGAATTATAAATGGATCTATATATATAATATTAACCTATCTTCTTAATTCATGAATTCTTTTAGAAACGTTCATTATCTAAAATTTTCAGATATTTGGCTAACTATGAATTAATATCTAAAAAAATATTTGTAGTACAGATCATAAGTTTTAATTTAAAATCTAAATGTATTTTAAATAAAAAGAATGGAACTTCACATACCTCGTGACCAGAGAAAAAGTGACACTCGATAGTGACACTTTCTTATAGAGTGCAGACCGGAAATGAGTGGCATTGTGGGAGTATTCCCTACTCCCACAATGCCATAGGTGAATATTAAATCGAATATCTGTCAGAAGAAAGTTTTTCGTTAATGCAAGATCATCTTATGTTTTTCTAATTAACAAAAAAGTATTTTAAGCTCTTATAGAATTTAAGGAACTTTATATGAATATGAGGATTTTTATTAATTATTTTGATCAAGTTCAATACTTAGATTTGGTGACCATTTAAGCAATGACATACTGTAAGCAACCTGATATTAAAATGACTTGATTTGGTATTAAATGACCTGAAAAAGGGTTGATATGCCATAAAACAAAAACAACCAAAACTGTTTAATAAGGGTTATCAAGGTTTGTTTTTTTGTTGTTTTTTTTCCTTAATTCTCTGTTCTTAACTCTCAATCAAAAATGTATGTTACTTGAATAAAGGCAGTAATTGTTTGACCATCCCTAGAAAAATAATTTAAATCTAAGATCTTCCCAGTTAAATCAGAGGTCAAAGGTGAGACATATTGCATTGTCTAATTCTTGACCCTTTTCAACTTGGTTAACAACTTCCTTTCAATAAACAATGTTTAGCATTGATAGTATTTAATCAACTACATTCTTTTTGTGCTGCTATCAGCAAAGATCACCTTTTTACTTTTTACTTCTTTGCACTCAACATTTTTTTAAGGATGACATATGAACAAAAATAGATTCTAGAAATAATACCTGAACTAATTTTTATTCACATTGATCATCACAAATTGAAAAGGACACCTCACATGTTGTATTATGTGAACTAAAAAGGAATGTAAAACACTTTTAAGAAAATTAAACACTTTCTAACATTAACTCTTTCTCATTCACTTGTTTTCATTAAGTATTAAAATTTGATTTTTTACACATACAACTTGCGATCGACTTAAATTCAATGTCAACATGATCAGTGCTTTTTTTTTTTTTTTTTTTAAAGAAGTCAAAAAAGTTTATTAAAATTTAATGCTTGTTGATTCTTGTTTTTATGGTACATCAACCCTTTTAATACCGAATCAAGTCATTTTTGATAAATAAAGGACTCTGGTTGCTATTTGTGCTTAAGTAGTCACCCAATTGAATATTGAACAGGCTCATTTACTGCTTAAACTTTCCATGTTTTAGCAGAAACCAGTGCGACTGTAATGATTTAATGATTGATTGATTTTTAATGCCTAGAGGTTAGGAAATTGTATTTATTGGTTATTCTTATTTTTACAATTTTTTTTTTTTTCTTGCTCAGAGTCCTACTGAATATGAATAAATAGGACCCTAACAGATATACCACTCCGGAACTGAGTGGATCTGGGAAATAACGGCAATGAAAGGGTACTCCACACTTTCCAGATGTGATGAACTGGAGCCTCACCATTAGATGCTGTTTAGTGTAATACTCAGGACACCTCTTTTTGGAGAGGGGGTGGGTCTTACCAACTTTTTTTTTTTTTTTTTTTTTCGAGATACAGTCAGCATATTCTAAGCCGCACTGAGAGGACTATTCAGTCCTTTGAAGAGTAATTACTATTACATAACCAAAATGAACAGATAGCTTGACTATCATTACTAAAAATATACTAAGTTTTTATTGTTTACTAAATGCTTTGCAAAGGACTAAGACTCTCCCCCCTACAATTGGGCCACCTGTTGGTCATGGTTGGCAACCTGTAATGCTTAAGGACGGAATCCTGGGGGGCTGAGTAGTACATGCAACTCTCTACTTTGGCCCTTACTTAGGCTAGACGGGCAGTCAGAGAGGCTTCCTCTGATCAACTGGCTGGTCACTTCAAGCGCTAGCACCTATATGATTTTCCTGAATCTATGGCCTAATGGTAAACCCCTACCCATTTTTATCATATGTGCTAGAAGGTAATGGCTGAGGGTCTTAGTTTCCTGGTATGATATTAAAACTGCATCTAGAGGTGAGGTTCCAGTTCTGGATATCTGGGGAGTGTGGAAGTACCCCTTCCTTACCATTACTCCCAGGTTCACTGTACTGGACTGGTAGTACGTGTTAGGGTCCCATCCATGGGTTAAATAGATTTTTTCAAAATGAGTTTTTAAAACAATTTGAGTTTAAAAGAATTTTAATACCCAACAAGAATGAATAAAACAAAACATTTTTCGGCATAAAATGACCCACCAAGGGTTGACATGCCATAAAATCCAACCAAACCAATCATTATAATAGTAATGGTCTGCAAGATAACTTACTAACCACTACTCAATATAATGTTTGCCTCTCAAACCCTCTTTCATGGAGCCCCATGAAAGAGGGTTTGAGAGGCAAACATTATTCCAGTGACAAGGAAGGGAAATCTGTACTGAAGAAGTGGCTCAAAGAACAGTCAACAGAATTTTACGGGTCAGGGATACATGCTCTCATTCAAAGGTGGAACAATGCTATTGAGAGAAACGGTGACTATGTGGAGAAGTAGGGATGTGATCCACAGAGGACCAGCTTCATTTTAATGTATGATAATTTTTCCTGTGTTGGTAATTATACCTGCCCTAAACAAAATGTCATTACTTTTTGACTCACCCTCGTACTTTTTTGTAATTTTCAAGATTTGCCATTCTGGATTTCAAGAGGTTGTTTGCTCTATTAATCTCAAACTTTCTTTGTACTTCCACCATAAGAAATTTCTCAAACCTTTTTTCTTCTTCTTCACAAAGGGGTAGTCAATACTGCTTGGACAGGATATATAGATACATTGAAAGTGAAGAAAAAGGTGAGAATTTCTATGTGGAAGTAACAAAGGAAAGCTTTGAGATTAATAGAGCAAAACAACTCTTGAAATTCAAATGGCAAATCTGAAAAATTACAAAAAAGTACGAGGGCTGATTCCAAAAAGTAATGACATTTTGTTAGGGCAGTATAATTACCCAACACAGGAAAAATTGTATCATACATTTAAAATGAAAGCTGGTCCTCTGTGGATCACATCCCTACTTCTCCACATAGTCACGTTTTCTCTCAAATAAAGCATTTTCCACCTTTGAATGAGGCAATGTATCCCTGACCCGTAAAATTCTGTTGACTGCTTCTTTGAGCCACTTCTTTCAGTACAGAATTTTCCCCCTTTCCTTGTCACTGGAATAATTGCCCTTCAAACCCTCTTTCCATGGGGCTCCATGAAAGAGGGTGAGAGGCAACATTATATTGAGTAGTGGTTTATAGTAAGTTTAATCTTTGCAGACCATTACTATTATAATGATTGGGTGGTTGGATTTTATGGCATGTCAACCCTTGGTGGGTCATTTTATGCCGAAAAATGGTTTTGTTTTATTCATTCTTGTTGGGTATTTAAAATTCTTTTTAAACTCAATATGTTTTAAAAAACTCATTTTGAAAAAAAAAATCTTTAACCCATGGATGGGGGACCCTAACACGTACTACCAGTCCAGTACAGTGAACCTGGGAGTAATGGTAAGGAAAGGGGTACTTCACACTCCCCAGGCATATCCAGAAACTGGAACCTCACCCTTCTAAGATGCAGTTTAATATCATACCCAGGAAACATAAGACCCCTCAGCCATTACCTTTCTAGCCCCACATATGATTAAAAATGGTAGGGTTTACCATTAGGCCATAGATTCAGGAAAACATATAGGTGCTAGCCTTGAAGTGGACCCAGCCAGTTGATCAGAGGAAGCCTCTCTGACTGCCCGTCTAGCCTTAAGTAAGGGCCAAAGTAGAGAGTTGCATGTACTACTCAGCCCCCCAGGAATTCCGTCCTTAAAAGCATTACAGGTTGCCAAACATGACCAACAGGTGCCCAATTGGTAGGGGGAGGTCTTAGTCCTTTGCAAAGCATTTAGTAACAATAAAAACTAGTATATTTTGTAATGATAGTCAAGCATCTGTCATTTTTGGTTATGTAAATAGTAATTACTCTTCAAAGGGACTGAATAGTCCTCTCAGTGCGGCTTAGATATGCTGACTGTATCTCGAAAAAAAAAAAAAAAAAAAAAAAAGTTGGTAAGACCCACCCCCTCTACAAAAAGAGGGTGTCCTAGTATTACACTAAACAAGCATCTAATGGTGAGGCTCCAGTTCATCCACATCTTGGAAAAGGTGGGAGTACCCTTCATTGCCGTTATTTCCCAGATCCACTCAGTTCCGGGAAGTGGTAGTATCTGTTAGGGTCCTATTATCATATCAGTAGGACTCTGAGCAAGAAAAAAAAAAAAAAAAATGTAAATAAGAATAACCAGTAAATACAAATTTTTCCATAAACCTCTAGGCATTAAAAAAAATCAATCAATCATTAAATCATTACAGTCGCACTGGTTTCTTGTAGAAACATGGAAGTTAAGCAGTAATGAGGCCTGTTCAATATCAAATTGGGGTGACTACTTAAGCAACAATAGCAACCAGAGCCTTTATATCAAAATGACTTGATTCGGTATTAAAAAGGGTTGGATGTACCATAAAACAAAAAGAATCAACAAAGCCATTAAATTTTAATTAAACTTTTTGACTTCTTAAAAAAAAAAAAAAAAAAAAAGAAGACGATCATGTTGACATTGAATTTAAGTCGATCGGCAAGTTGTATGTGTTAAAAATTTCAATTTAATACTTTAATGAAAACAAGTGAAATGAGAAAGAGTTAATGTTTAGAGGATAAATTTTCTTTAAAAGTGTTTACATTCCTTTTTAGTTCACATAATACAACATGTGAGGTGTCCTTTTCAATTTTTGATTGTCAATGTGATTAAAGAAATTAGTTCAGGTATATTTCGTTAGAATCTATTTTGTTCATTTATGTCATCCTTAAAAAATGTTGAGTGCAAAGAAGTAAAAAGTTAAAAAAGTTTGAATCTTTGCTGATAAGCAGCACAAAAAGAATGTAGTTGATTAATTACTATTCAATGCTAAAACATTGTTTATTGAAAAAGGAAGTTGTTAACCAATTGAAAAGGGTCAAGAATTAGACAATTGCAATATGTCTCACCTTTGACCTCTGATTAACTTGGAAGATCTTAGATTTCAATTATTTTTCTAGGGATGGTCAAACAATTACTGCCTTTATTCAAGTAACATACATTTTGATTGAGAGTTAAGAACAGAGAATTAAGGAAAAAAAACAACAAAAAAAACAAAACCTTGATAAACCCTTAATTAAACAGTTTTGGTTGTTTTTGTTTTATGGCATATCAACCCTTTCAGGTCCATTTAATACCCAAAAATCAAAGTCATTTTAATAATCAAGGTTGCTTTACAAGTATGTCATTGCTTAAAATTGGTCCACCAATCTAAGTATTGAACTTTGATCAAATAATAATAAAAAATCCTCATATTCATATAAAGTTCTTAAATTCTATAAGAGCGCTTAAAATACTTTTTTTGTTAATTAGAAAAACATAAGATTGACTTGCATTAACGAAAAACTTTCTCTTGACAGATATTCGATTTAATATTCACCTATGGCATTGTGGGAGTAGGGAATACTCCCACATGCACTCATTTTCCGGTCTGCACTCTATAAGAAAGTGTCACAATCGAGTGTCACTTTTTCTCTGGTCACGAGGTATGTGAAGTTCCATTCTTTTTATTTAAAATACATTTAGATTTTTAAATTAAAACTTATGATCTGTACTACAAAATATTTTTAGATATTAATCATAGTTAGCCAAAATATCTGAAAATTTTAGATAATGAAACGTTTCTAAAAGAATTCATGAATTAAGGAAGATAGGTTAATATTATTATATATAGATCCATTTTATAATTCATATAAAAGTAAATTTGTTTTATTGTTGAACTCAATAAAGGTCAGTTTAATTCCTTAAAAGTTGAAACTTACCACTATTCACAAGAGTTAGCTAAAAATTTTTTGAATGGTCTTATAAAAGTAGTTGGTCTTTACGATGATCCTTAGGTTATAAGGAATCATTTCATAACCTTGGTATTCAATCCTAAGAAAAACTGATGGTCTATGTGTCAGACTAAGCAAAGCTTAGTTAAAAACAAATAAACTATATAAAAGTAACAGATATCAGATGCTTTCAGATAACACATATATATATATATATATATAATTTTGAGCACTTAGATAGTTCTGGATTATTAGAGTGATTTTAAAAATATATTGAACGTTTATTTTTCCCAGATTTATTTAAAACAAAAATGTGCAACGTTATAAAGTTTACAAAAATAAATCTTTCTAATAAAAATTTCATTTTGAAGCAAGAATAAAAAATTTAAAAACTTTCAGAATAAATAAGATACTTTGGAAACAAAAGAGAAAATATAAATCAAATATTTTCTAACGATGAAAAAATTGGTAAGCACTAAAAAATAAGATAGAGAACGATTTTTTTATTTATATACATATTACATACATACATACGAAAATATTTTAATGTATTTTTTGTTTTATGAGTTTATAGCATGAGATTATTACACATAGGTTTGATGCAAAATTTCCCCAATGTCATTTTATTATAATGTTAGGAAATCTTAAAAGCCTCTTTGATATTTATTCAGCTCTTTGTTGTTTGTGTCTGCATACTTTTAAAGAAGCTGTTTATTGAAAATGAGAATTTAACTTCAGCAAAATACATGGTTGAATATAAATCTAAATTTATTTTTAACATAACTATTCTCCAAACTTACTAATCAGTAGTAATGAATGTGCTAGACTTGCTTGCTAACCATACAACACAATGGATGTCCGGCATGATTGTGAAAGTATTAGAGGGTGAAAATTTATATTATATAATTCTTAACTATAAAGTATAAATATACACTTCACCCTACTAAAAAACAAATTAAAAAAAAAATTAAAATGCTGATGCTCTGTATATATATATATATATATATATATATATATTAAATGTGCGCGGCATGTACGTACATACACACACACACACACACATTACACTAACTACATAAAAAATTTGGTCCAGATGAAAATTACAAAGAATATCTAGTTAAATATTTGAGAAGAGTAAAATATTTAACATTAATACTATAATAACACTTTTGATCTTAAGCCAAGACATGCTAGACACTGGCTAGAGAAGCAAGTAATGTCCTTCTGTGGATACCTATATATGGACACATCAGTGTAGGCTGAACCCAAAACCTATATTGCTGATTGCTCTGTGGGAATTCTGGATGGCCGTCCAGAGGACTTACCATGAGCAATGACCAATGGGACGTTTGACAAGGAAAGTCATGGGAATCTGTGCTAATAGCATGACTTCCACCGGGGTTTGCAATAAAATATCTTGCACCTCCACCATGGCTAGCAATAAAAAAATCTGCATTCTCCACCATGGCTAGCAATAAAAATCTGCATCTCCACCAATGGCTAGCCAAAAAAAATCTATACCTCCACCATGGCTAGCAATAAAAAAAATCTTATACCTCCACCATGGCTAGCAATAAAAAATTCTATACCTCCACCATGGCTAGGCAATAAAAAATCTATAACCTCCACCATGGCTAGCAATAAAAATCTGCACTTCCACCATGGGCTAGCAATAAAAAAATCTGCACTTCCACCATGGCTAGCAATAAAAAATCTATACCTCCACCATGGCTAGCAATAAAAAATCTGCATCTCCACCATGGCTAGCAATAAAAAAATCTGCATCTCCACCATGGCTAGCAATTAAAAAATCTATACCTCCACCATGGCTTAGCAATAAAAAAATCTATACCTCCACCATGGCTAGCAATAAAAAATCTATTACCTCCACCATGGCTAGCAATAAAAAAAATCTATACTCCACATGGCTAGCAAATAAAAAATCTGCACTTCCACCATGGCTAGCAATAAAAAATCTTGCACTTCCACCATGGCTAGCAATAAAAAATCTATACCTCCACCATGGCTAGCAATAAAAAAAAAAATCTGCATTTCCACCATGGCTAGCAATAAAAAAAATCTGCACCTCCACCATGGCTAGCAATTTAAAAAATCTGCACTTCCACCAAGGCGAGCAATAAAAAAAAGGCTTAAATCATGTCTGTTCAAAAGCTGTTAATACTTAAAATACAATAATTTCTGTTCCATTTTTCTCCGACTTTCAACAGAATCATTGTCATTGCATATGTAATCATTCAAAATAATTAAATTCTTTTGATTCATTTGTTTACTAAATCCAACCATGATATCACCAATTATATAAACAACTAGTTTAATATTAAATGACATGCTTACAATAAAAAGAAGAAAAAAAAAGACCTATAACATAAAAGTAAAATAAGATACAAAATAGATGAATCAGATTACTATCAATGCAAAAAATATTATATTCAAGGTAGGTTTTGTTAAACAAATATATTAACACTTTCATCCACTTTTAATTATCACACAGCAAATACTAAATAAGAAGAAAAATTTCCATAGCCCATTTAGCATGTGAACAGAATCTGGCAAAATATAAGAATTCAAAAGGTTGAATATTTAGTCAAATTGTTGTAGATAAAAGAAAAGACAATGTGTGACAGATGTCACAGCTATATACCAACAGTATTTCAATTAATTATTCCCAGTATTAAATGTTCTCAAACTTGCTATTACAAGTTTCTTTCTATGCAACCTGTTTTAAAACCATATAATATGCAACAGTTTAAAAACTTCATAATTCAATGCTGGTCTTTATTGTCACATAATTGTCAAGAATTTTTTCAAAACCTAGCAGTACATATCAGGAAATAATGAGAAGGGTCCTGGGGGAGTCAAGGATAACTTATCACTCGGAATTCAGAGAAAACCATCAGTTACTATACTTAAGAACATGGAGGCATAAAAATATGATAGAAAATGATGATGCTTATACTTTGCGGCAAACTGAGGTGTCCCATCAAGGTGTAATGATTAATAATTAGTTGCAAATCCATTATTAGTGAATAGCCAGTTCAATCCTTGCTGGATTGTCCATACTTGGACTGTGTCAAATCCTATGTTATGGGAAACAGGTTGAGTATTATGTCCATACCCACCTATATGACTGGGCACAAGCTCCTTTAATGTGGGCCCACCCACAAGCGAAGAAGGGTGGGAAAGAACAAAAAATGCGTCGACCCATTGGCATTCCCCCTCAGGCGCTGGGCAATAAACCCAGCCTTGTCCCCAAAGGGGCAGGAATGCCTGGAGGATGCCCTCTGGGATTGATGCTTATAATTAACACAACTCACCGGTCCAGTGGCCAAAGCTCACTGACCCCGACCGAAGTCGAGTGGGTTTGAGTGCGAAAACAGTTGAGTATTTTTTAAAATTTGCCCCATTGTAGTGAAAGGGTTAACATCAACACATTAACATGGTGCTTTGGACCACTGGACTGTTAATGAAATTAACTGCACAACCAGGGGGGCCCATCCCTCAAGGCAAAATCTGCCTCCTTGATTTAAAGGGGAGGCTGGTTTATTGACCAGTGCCAGATTTAGTTTCTTATTTAATGTCATATCAACCTCAGATGATGGTCAAAGCCATCCTTGTAGAAGAACAGTAGTTTATATTTAAAAACATAGCTGGGTAATGCTGACGGAAATCTGCACATGTTTGCACTAGCCATCCCATGAGGGCTGTTGTGAATGCTCCATGCTGCGACATTGTGTTCATATCTACCCATAGCAAATACCTTCTTTATCAAGCCTTTAATAATAAAATTTTTAAAAAAGACTGAAAAAGACTATCTTCCATACCAGTTCATAGCATTTGCAGTAAGGTAATATTATTTTTA
Organism: Doryteuthis pealeii; assembly: GCA_023376005.1. Classification (NCBI taxonomy): domain Eukaryota; kingdom Metazoa; phylum Mollusca; class Cephalopoda; order Myopsida; family Loliginidae; genus Doryteuthis; species Doryteuthis pealeii. The sequence goes on from JALAJA010000898.1 coordinate 27,631, forward strand.
TAAAGAACCTAAAGTGAAAAATAACCCTGTGCATAGTGGTTCAGGTGCTGGACTAATCCAAAAGGTAAGATCCCCTCATTCCCCCAGCTATGTGTAAATAGACACCACTACGTCACCAAGGATGGCTTTGACA
>JALAJA010000899.1:0-32271 GCA_023376005.1 Doryteuthis pealeii
AACTGCGGCTTTTGTTAACCAGATTTTTTAGATTGGTTGCAACAGTCTGGGAGGGTACAAACATTGCCATATTTTAAGCTATACTCAAAGTGTAGGTATTGACCAATCCATTTCCGTCGCCACGAGTAGTATGGGACACAACGTTGCAAGCATGGGGCATCCAGCGAAGATTGAACTCGCTATTCAGTAATAATGAATCTGTGAGACTAGCTTGCTAGCCATTATACCAGGATGGAAAGTATCTAAGATTTTTTTCGGCAGATCGCGTACAGAGCACGAATTCTATTCAAGGTAGGTGAGTTTCTCATATTTCGCTACAATTTCTTGTTCCTTGCTGTTACACAATAAATCTTGACAAAACCCACGCTAAAAGAATAAAAAAACAGCTTTCAGAAAAATCCAGAAAGGAACGATTGCGGATTAGTCATAGATTTATGCACTCCTTATATTCAATCAGAACAATAACCACAGGTTGAATAGCATGTCAAACACCCTAAACACTGTTAAACATTTCTCATAAAAGGCGGAGATTTAGCTCTCATAAAAGTGATTTTTAACGCAACTAATATGAAGGACCAATTTGAAAATGTCAACACGGATAACACTTGTTCTTATTAAGAGAAATAAAATTGTACCAAAAATTAAATGTAAAACTGCTCAATACCGTAGAAAGTAATTATTAGCAAACCAATCCAAAAGATTTTGAATATTCGTGAACAAAATTAAAATAATAGATAAAAAAGAACTAACTACACAAAAAATGTAGACATAAATGCACACTGTACTGATTTCCTAAATTCAAGGCATGAAATAACCTCAAACGTGTTGACATGTCGTTAAAACATTTAATTAATTAATCGACCGAGTGAGTTGTGATAAAAAAAAACTAACAAGAATTAGGAAGATAAAGAATAATACTAATTCTTCTTCTTCTTCTTCTTCTCTTCTCTTCTTCTCTTCTTTTTTCTTCTTATTATTATTATTATTATTATTATTATTATTATTATTATTATTATTATTATTATTATTATTATTTACCTGTGTCTGAGTCATCAGAAAACTTTCCCCATCGTCTGAGTAGACACTGAATAATTCGGCATTGCCTTCAACATAATCGTTATATCGAAGGATACGTGTTGACCAAGAACCGTCGGACAAGGCACTGTGTTCTTTAGACGTCGGCGCACGTTGGCAAACCAATTCGATACCTGAGTGAGGTCATATTGGAACCGGCTGCAAGAGATTGCTTCTCGGCCCGGGACGGGTACGGCTTATCTTTGTGTCGATATAACCATCGTTTAAGGGTTTGGACATTTGCTGGAGTGTCTGCCGTCGTCGTAACGAACCTTCTCTGAAAATATTCGGTTACTGGAAAAGAAAAGAGAAGAAAAAAATGTTAAACAATATTTATCGCAAGGTAATTGCTATTAACACTCTAGTGGATCATTATAATTGGTTGATGTGTGTGTTTGTGTGTGTGTGTGTGTGTGTGTGTGTGTGTTTACCTAATATACGGCTATGGACAGAATGCGACACAAAGTCAATTTTTTAACGGGTATAATGTTGGTTTTGAGTTTCCTTCTTATTCGAGTGCTTGCCTAACAGTCTGTCCTACTATTTAACCATAGGAATGAGAAGGAATACATGGAATAATGCCTTTACTAAGGCATTAGCGCGAAGTAGAAAAGCAAAACAACCACGTCCAGGATTTCAACAATTCCTTATCCTACGACTTTAACCGTTACTTTAAGCGTGCTTACACACACACACGCACACACACTCTCTCCCCCTCTCCCTTACACACACACACACACACACACAGATATATATATATATATATATATATATATATATATATAATATATATATATATTAAATTTCTGTGTGTGTTTGCTGGTTTGGTATTTATTATTCCCCACGAGGCCAGATTATAACACCAGTTTTATTTAAAGTGGGGTGCTCCGCAGGAAACAAGACTTCCTCGGATGGTTTTAAAAATTGCTTACGTTTCTTCATAATGTCAGGCGGCACAACGCTTAGGGTTTTACATAAAATTTCTGCCACAAAGAATAAATATTCTTGACAAAAGTAGAGATTCTTTTTTGTTGTTGCATATTTTGACTTCAAAATAACTTCGTAAAATAAAAACAGATCTTTAGGAAAATAAAATATATTAATTAAATTTCTAATTTAATATATATATACTATATATAGCATGGATTGTCCTCACATTAGCTATAGGTAGATAGTAGCACAGACTGGGTTCTAAAGAAAAGTCTATGAGAAAACACTCTGAACTCAACTAGCTTTACTCTGCTTAAAAATTGACCATGTGTTGCATCTAACCCATCGAAAAAAAGGTTGGGAAATAATGAATAGATAAATACTAAGAAACATGATTCGGATAGTTCGTGATTAAACCGGTTCCTTTATTTGGCTCTGATGTGGATGAGGTGTGGTTACCAAACCAAATGAGAATAAAACCTATTTAAGGGCGGATGAGCTTTAAGGCGATTGCAGCTAAGTATAGATAGTGTCTTGATAAAAATACAGTAAAGAGGCAAGTGGAAATCACTTACCAAAACAATCAAGGTAATATCGAGTTTACAGATAAAGGAAGCAGTGAAGCCACGACCACCACGTCCTGAAGGACATTATACATAGAAGGAGTTCTAAAGTGGGTTAGGATTATTGGTAATGCAGTAATTGTTCATACAGCTGAAGTGTTTCCTTTTCTTTTTTTACGAGGTGAGTTCAAAATGTATCAAGACAGAAATTAATACCAAGACAGATATTAACGTAACTAAAATGTTGGTTCTTTTCAAAATAGTTTCCTAGTCATTCAGCTAAATTATCCTAGTGAGTTTCCATTGGTTGAAGCAACCCTGAAACTCCTCTTTTGATATATTGTAAGGGCTGTTCCACGGCATTTATTTTCATGTCCCTCGGGTCCTCAAATATTATCGATAAGATGAAATGAATTTTCGTTTGAGGAACAAAAAGTTGCATGAAGTGCGTCTCTGGTGATTTTGACAGGTACTGCAATCTTTTTTATTTGCCTAAAACAATAATTCAATAATATCGAGACTTTTGATCAAAATCTGATCGATGTAATGTAGTATCCCCCCCCCCACCAATCTGATGTCCGCTTGTATGCCGATAACAACGGGTCAATCAAGGAAACTCTCAAGATGGGTACGAGAAACTGTGACAGGCGAGGTGGGCACGATTAGTAATTCCCTCAACGGCTCAAAAATAACACGACGTCTTCCTGATTAGCAGGAAGTTGAAACAGTAATTCTGTAAACACGTGCTTGACCTTTTCCATTTTTTCGTCTTCCATCTCGTTCTTGTCTCCGGACAAGGCAAGAATCAAGAATTTGTCGAGACTTGACTTTATTATATAAGTTTCTCAACTGTGTATACGTATCATTGAAATCTAAAATTTTAGAATGAACCCAGTCGGTGGGGCTTAGAATACACTGACTGTATCCTTAACAGAATTTAAGATCCTTCTCCCAAATTAGAGGTGTATTGGGCATTTGGACACTAGGTTACATCCGATGGTGAGGCTCCTGTTCCGGATATCTGAGGAGTGTGGATACCCCTTCATTGACATTACTCCCAAGTCCACTCTGACTTGGAGTGTACTAGGACTCCAAGTTAGAGTATACCAGATAGGGCTCCACCTTGTCAAATAGGTCTGTTTGATAATCATTAATATTAGATAGGACTAACTGATACCATATAACTGTAAATCACTTGTATTAAGAATGGTTACTTGAAGTTATAATTGTTTCTATGGATTGTTATGTTACTTTAAATCATACCCGTTAGTTTTCCATCTATTTAATCTGTTTAAAATATTTGTAATCGATAGGACCATGTGCAGAAAAAGACATCATAAAACAAACTACATGCAAAATGTAAAAAAAATATGAGTGTATGATGAACGCGATTCCTTATTATCTATGAATAAAATATCCCTAGAATTAACCAATACAATTTTAAATAGAAAAGATAAATGATTTCATTCTCCATACTTTTGATCATGTCTTGTGAATTCCAAATGCAAGTAGTTATTGATAAGCTTAGCTTGGATGAGACACAAAGCCAGAAGTATAAGGTACCAAGTGATAATGGACCTCACTATCAATGGCCTGCTAATCTAACTTGCTAACCGCATATGATGTTCCTATTTGAATGCAAGTAACAATTAATTTCTTTATTTAATGAACTCCATAACTATGGCATATAAATGATGAATGTTGTACGCTATGAATTGATTTTAAATGTCTATTGCATTTAATACGAATTTTAATGTAAATGATACACTCGGTATATAAAGACCATTGTTGAATTTAAATTAGGTAGCCCTTCAAAGAACATCGAACATAATTCTCCTACCCTACACCATCACCAATGTTATTTTTATTTATTTAGGTTTTCGCGGAATCCAAAATCAGTGAGTAGTGTGTTTACTTTTGAAATAATTATTGGTTTTGATTTTCAGGAGTTGAAAGTTTATGAAACAAAAATCAGAGGAAGATGGATAGGTAAATACCTATCCATCTTCCTCTGATTTTTTGTTTACGATAGCGAAGCTTAGTAAATAACTACCATTAATGGTTTCAACACGGGTAGAACGTGACACAAGGTCGCAAGTATTCAGCAAAATCGAACTCGCTATTCAGTCGTAATGGATCTGTAAGACTAGCTTGCTAACCATTACATCACGATGGAATATAAAGAATTTTATTAGTAAACCTTTTTAAATTCCGGCATGATATTAGAATTTTGAGTGCGGCCAATTTCCTTCTCTGTGGCCGCTCCCTTAGAGGGAAGCACTTACACCCACCGCCATTTGGGTTTCTTTTGTACTAAAGCAGAAATTTAAAATATCAATTCAGTATTTTGATCACACCTTTTGTGGTGCATATATATATATATATATATATATATATATATATATATATTAATATATATAGAGAGAGGAGAGAGAGAGGAGAGAGAGGGAGAGAGAGAGAGAAGGTGTGTGTGTGTATGTGTGTGTGTGCACGACTTACTTGTTTCGCATAGTGTAAGATAGACTAGAAAAACCGTTACTATTGAATTCGAGTCTCACTGGATGCTCCACACACCCGGCCTTTTGCTACAACTAAGCAAAGATTAGTAAATAACTATTCGTTTTCATTAATGGTTTCGATACATAAAATTCTGTGGCAGAGGAATTAAAGAATATTATAAAATGACACGCATGTGTGTATATTTGTTTTGGTTTTGTCTGTAACGCCTTCTATATCAAGAGATATAACTTAAGAAATAGACATCGAGTCAGTCACTTCGCTTGGACACGTCATTATATAAGAGGAATACGTGTTAATAGCGTGAAATAGCGGTTAGAAAGTTAGTTTAGCTACTACAGTTATTTCAATTCTCACTGGATGTCCCACACTGAATTACCGTAACTCGTTAGTAGACAAGGAAACCCTAGTCTTTCGAGTAGTTGGATTTACAGTTAAACTTAATGCGGGAACATAATCCGCTTCAACTGCTTTTGTATGGTGTTGTGTGTCAGGAAGAGATATCCTACTCGTAGAAAATCTCTGTCATATAACAAAGCATGTTGATTTCGTACAGACTGAGTAGCGAAGACTGACGACGTTTATGATGAGTTAGAGACGGAACAAACCGAAAAAGACATAAATAAAGCTCAGAAGTTAAGGATTTCATGATGATTTAAAAATGCAAGCACAGAATATCCTAACAAAACCAACATACCAGCACCTGAGAGCAAAGGTCATCTATAAACGTATGTAGATCATTATCTCGAGAGATACCCTACAAATTCACAATTTGATTAAAACAAAACGAAAATACATTTGATACTAACTAATGCTTCTGCTCCTATTATTTATATGTGTCCAATGAAACAGGTTCATTTTAGTGGTTAGACAATGCCGAGGCCATCTAATGATGAATATCATTCTACTTGATATATTACCACCAATAGAGAGAAAAAATAATTGGTACATAACAACCAATGAATCCATATAGAGCATTTCCACACATTTCCTCTCTCTCTCTCTCTCTCTCTCTCTCTCTCTCTCTATTATATATATATATATATATATTATATATATATATATATATATTATTTATGGGTAGAAGGGTTCCAGTCTAATGATAAAGTCACAGTGAAAGGCATCCCTTCAAAATCAAAAACTGTGAAGAAAGCACTAGCGTCAAAATTCTGCTGATTTGTAAGGAAAAGTCGAAGAGAATGTAATTTGAAATAAACCCTACAGTTTGCATAGTCACCAGTTATCTTACTATACTTGTCACGGCTGTAACTATGTAGACCCAGAGAGCGGCATAAGTGCGGTGCAAATGTATGTCAACTACAATTCAACGATTGTAAATTGTCTTACTACATATCATCTTACCAGTCCCATCGGCTGAACAGTTAAAAATACACCTACTGCACATCTTTAGATGAATAATATCCCCAATGGTGTTACCTGTTGGCCGTTACTTGAGTTAGATGGACAGTGGGAGAGACCCGCTCTGGTTAATCGACTGGTCACACCATGCCTTAGCAACTATATAATTACCCTGACCATATTGCCAATGTATAACTTCAAAAGTTAAAAAAATCTTTCAGCGAAATACCAACGTTGGGACTATTCAAATTCGGATTACTTTCCAAATCTGCATAACAGTAGGTACTGTCATAAACAAGTGAGAATTTAATTTCAGTAATTCTTGCTTTCTAAAAAAAAGTATAAAATTGTTAAGCCAGTTGAAATTCTACAAAAGAACATAGGACTTAAAAGAAACAATGATCGAAGTCATGAAAATCCAAATAAAATAAAATAAATGTTTGACGGAACCGCGACGATTGGATCAAAAATGTCTTTTTTCAAAAAGATTGCACTAGATGGTCAAACGAAAAGAAAATACGTCCGTTGCTCGGGAAACGAATACGAAAAGTATACAAACTTCATATTTCCGAGAAATCCTGGGGAAGCATCGTTTTCCTCAAACGATGCTTCCCCAGGATTTCTGTATTAATTCTGCAAAAGATTTTTGGTGAGAAAAGTTTTATTCAACACAAGATGGCAGTGTTTAAATCTTGCAAAAACGTGAAAGAGGATATATTTACTTTTGAGGAGATTGTCAATAGAGAGAGTGAAAAGTTTAAACTAAAAGACCTTTTACTCCTGATATGTTTAAGTGCTTGATTTTCGTACAAGGAGAATGTACGCCTGTTTTTAGGCCAAAAGGAAAGGCTTCAATTAACAAAGAACTAGACCGCTTAGAAGAAATATGCGTGTTAAGTCAAACAGACTATAGTGATGGGCAAGCCCTATCTTCTACGTAAAGGATAAAAATAATAGAATTAGGGCCTGTGCGGATTCTCTTACAGGATTAAACGATTGTCTAGAATTATATGGTAACCCTCTGCCAAGCGCTGAAGACATATTTGAAAAATTAAATAGTGGTAAAGAATTTTCAAAACTTAATTTATCTGAGGCGTACCTCCAGATTCCGGTCAATGCAAAATGTGCAAAGTACTTAACAATAAATTCGTGCAATGTCTGTATAGATACAACAGATTGCCAAAACGGGATCAAAGTCGCATCAGGAATTTTCAAGAAATTATGGATACGTTTTTGAATGATGGGGACTTCGCAAAGGCCTACCTAGACGACATCTTAATTAAGAATGAAAGCCGCGAAAAACCTGCCGAACATGTTAAAGAATTTTTCAAAAGATAAAACAATATGTCTTAAAAGTCAGTTTAGATAAATGTGAATTTTTAAAATCTAAAAAGTAAAAAGGAAACAAATTAGAGGCCAAAAGCATAAGATGTACGGCGAACGAGTGGTAATGCAAGGAGTGCTCCAAAAATAATATTGAAATACTTTCATACTGGTCATCCTGGTATATAAAGGATGAAATCGTTAATGGGAAGCTATGTGTTTTGGCCGAATAGCGACTAGAAATAGAAACATATGTAAAAAATCCTGAGGAGCTTGTGCGATGGCTGCGAAGGCACCAGTGACATTCACCCCTTAGGCAAGGCTGCATATAGATTGTGCAGGACCAATAAAAAGACAATATTATCTAATAGTGGTTGACAGTGTCTCGAAATGGATAGAGGTGACAAATCCTGCATGCAGTGGTACAATTAGATTCTTATCATGACTCTTTGCCAGGTTCGGTATTCCTGATAGGATTGTGTCGAACAACGGTACACAATTCATTACAAAAGAGTTCAAGGACTTTTGCAAAGCCTTTTCGATTGACCATATCACTACTATATTATATCCCTGGTGATTTAATGGCCAAACAGAAAGATTTGTGGATAACTTCAAGCGAGCATTAAAGAAGTCGGACAGCAACAAAACCACTGATGATATCCTATAATTTTGAGGCTGTACCTTGTGAGACTAAATCCAAGACCAAGTCAAGATTGTCAGGGCAAAGTTAGTGTTTGCAAGAAAAATAAGATTGGGTTTCGACAACAATTGCCAAATAGAATTTTTTTAAAAAAAAATAACCAAAAGAAAAACACATACAAATTCCTATGTTACCTACAGAAAAAGTTCCTTCAAAGCGTCTAGGTATGGTGAAGAAACCTGGAAGGCTGTGTCATTGACAAATGCATCAGGAGATGGATGTACATAATTAAAGACCCGAAAAGATCATCAAAAGACAACACAACCAGATAAGAAAAAAAAGGTACTTAGAAGATATTAATAACCAACAGGAAGAACCGATGAAAGTTTTCATGACTTCTTTGATGTACCGATGACTTTCATAAGAGAAACGTTCGAGAAAATGGAAAGAACATTGTCAGGTACTATAGAAATAACACCAAAAAAAAGTACGACTTCTAGAGGAAGTAGTACATTTTTTTAAAATTTGGGTATGTTGTGGAGTAGACAAACTACCCACACAAAATGGACAGTTAAAGGATTATATAACAATAAGCTCTCTGTACTGGGCGTGCAGCTTTAGAACAACTACGACTAATCATAGTTAACCGTGTACCGTATTTTGTTTCGGAAAATAAACCTGTTATATCTAGATGTGTGTCAACCTCCCTTAAATTCCACGACACAACAGATTTCAATTATAAGTCTCTGGAAGAGTGAAGTACTTCTTCATTGCCATTACTCCCAGGTGCACCCTGGCCCGGAGTGAAAGTACTGTTAGTGTCCCATCTAAGTTAATAAAAAAAGACTTTTGAAAGTGTTAAAAATGAGTTAAAATTTTTGAATACCCGACAAGAATGAATAAAAACAAACGTCTTCGACATGAAATTATCCAAGGGTTAATATGCCAGGAAATCCAACCAAACAATCAACCAACAACTCATCATCTTCGCATCTTGTATATTTTACACAAGTTATTAATTAGAATGTTCAGTTGTAATTTTGCTGGTAAAAACGACCATCATATGTCAATATGAGGCAGATATCATATATATATATAATATTATATATATAAATATATATATGTGTGTGTGTGTGTGTGTTGTGGTGTGTGTTTGTTGTGTGTGTGTTGTGTAAGGCTGAAACCTCCAGAGGCAAATGTATTGTACATTTCGGGGCAAACTTCGTTATTTTTAGAGCTTTAACATGCATTATTCTAATAATATATACTCTTGAAACACACGTAACTTTAATAAAAAAAATACATTTTTTTGTAGGTGGGTCATTGTAAAGACTCTATCCAAGATATTAATTTTAAAGAAAACGCCTACACCTTCATTTTCAACGTCTGCAGGCTAATAAACCCTAGAAAGAATAGGATTTTAGGATAGGAGGTTTTTCTACATCCTCCAAACTTACCAGATTACGCACATACAGATTTCCTTTTTTTTTTTTCGATCTCTATAACATGTCAAAAGTGGCAGAACATCCAAACCATGAAGTGAAACGGTCCTTGAGAGTATTTTTTTCAGGAAAAACCCAATATTTTTTTTTAAATGTGGAGTCGAAATTTTACCTTGCCAGTGGGCTATGGCGAACTAGTGTATGAAATATATACTCTGATTGCAAGAGAGAGCTATGCAACATTCGGACAATAAACTCAGACCCTTCTGTTTTATTCAGTATTTTTCCGAGAAAACTTAATTTAAGATTAAAAACTATAGCATGCAAACTTATTTGCTCCTGTTTAAAGGGTTTGTGAAATTTCACATCAAAGCGCATGCGTCATTTAAACTTCTTTTCTAAGGTGTCTTAACCTCACCACTATCACATTAACGTGTATTAAGAAATTGCCCGATACAAAGACGAGATGAAGAGATGACAAATTCACAGAAAAGGAAAAAGTCGGACATGAGTTGCAAGAAAAAATACCCCCCTCTATTTATGGGTTTCAGCTTCCCTCTAGACGATCTCAAATGAGAAAGACATATAATAGTTTTTTTTTTATTTATCCCGAACTTTAACGTCCTTACTTGACCTTTGTCAGCTACTAACTGACTGACTGTCTAACTCTTATCAAAGTGTGACCGTTGCTCGCATTTAGCACGATAGTTTTCGCGCTTGACCCTTTGCTGTTGGTCAAACAAACGATCACCAGGAGAGGAAATCCTGCCATTTCATTACATCACTACTACATTAAAGGGTAGCCTTAGTATGTTCTTTATTCATCTTAGTGCACTACCTAACTTACTATAAATTTTCAACCACTGTAGTAGAAATTAGCAGCTGGTTTCAAGACTCCTTCCTGCCAACAAACTTCCTTCGAGACTCCTTCCTCCAACAACCTGTTCACAGCTGCCGCTTACACCCTCTTCTATGGCGTTTTAACATCTTGTATTCATGCAAAATGCAAAAAGCCAACTTTATTGTGAATGTTAGAAAATGAAAAGTGATTAAGAGGAAATATTTTTGCAGAGGACACTTGTACTGAACTCTTTAGAAGACGTCATCACACCATCAATAATCTTCCGCTACTTTCAAAAACAACCTTGCATGCTCTTTTATCAATATATCGATTTATCTGTTTATGTTTTTCCTTTTCGTTTTATAGAATATTAATTTCTTGATGTTCTTGTCTTTGTTTTTTTTTTCTTTTTTGTCTTCCAGTGTAAATCAATTTCATTTTCGACTTCTGTTTGATTGATTTTAACGGCATGTCATCCCATCTAGGGATATTTAAAAAACGACAATTTTTCTTTCATTCGATATTTTTAATCATTTTTCACTTTTATTCTTTCTTTCTTTCTTTTTTTATTTAACATTTTTTGATCTTCTTTTTCATTAAATATCCTACAATATGTTATAATCTGTTTATCACCTATTATCATCTGAGGGCGATTATTTAACGATTTTTTAAATATTTCATAAATTGTTTGCAAATTCGAATGTTAGAAGCATTCAAAAGTCTGTTGTTAGGATAGGTTATCATTTTCTGCTATTGATTATCTACAAAATCAATTTCTTATAAGTGTCGCTTAAAATGTAATTAAAAATGCATCTCAACCATTATATGATCTGGCAAAAATCATACTGCTATCTATCTATCTATCTATCTATCTATCTATCTCATTCTGCTCATAACTTCCTACCTAACATTGGTAAAAATATTTATATCCATATACTTAATAAAGGATGAGCATTTTTTAAATGGAATTTTAATTCTAAACTGCGAAAAAATAGCTTTGTTTAAAATTTGTGTTGTATTACTTTTTTGGTCGACATCGTATGGGGCACTAAAAGTTTAAATGCTTTTAATACATCTTAATACACACACATACACACACACACACACACACACACACACACACACACACACACATATATATATATATATATATATATATATATAATGAGAATTTTATTTACCTTAGTTTATTCACTGTTTAAGACACATTAGAGATCTCTACTCACACGTTTTCACATTTTTCCTCAGATGTGTCTCAAGACAGTCAAACGGGGTAAAAGGATATAAACTTCATATGGATTATTTTATGTCAAATATTATTAATTTCTTCTTTTTTAATTACAATCATAACTATAGTTTCAATGTTCCATGATTTTTTTAAAAATGCTACACTTATAATACTTAATCATCTGTGTTGTTGTATGGTTTCAAGTATTTCCAAATACTAATTATTTTAACACATTTATATGGTTTCAAGTAACTAATAATAATTTATTTAAAAAAATTATAGCTTCAATTAATTATTCTGAACACAAAGAATTGCACACTTTTATATGGCATCAATTAAATAATAATAATAATAATCTTTTATTGCTTCAATCAAATAATTAAGAATTAATTATCATTTTAAAATTCTTCATTAAGAGTTAATGTAAAGACTCTAACTTTGATCCAAGACATAATTGCTTAAAATGTGGAATTTTTTTGATGAATTGGCATGCCAAATATTGATTAATTACGTAGAAACCGTATCCGAAAGATATTAAAATGTCACTTATTATGTAGCCGGCTATATTATTACGAAAAAATTGTTGCGAATAAAGGAAATATTTAAAAGATACGGCTTTTAATGTCAAGGGCATAGATATGTTTTGAAAGAAATGGATCATGGAGATATTATGTCAACTATCTTTTTCAAGAATTATTTTTGTCTCCGAAAACTAACGAATAAGCATGAAAGTTTTTAAGCTGTCTTAATATTATATTATGGGAAATAGTTTCTTCATATTTAGCGAAATAAAGGTAAATAATGTGTATGAAATATTACAAATATAAAAAATAGTAAATCCTAATTCTAAATATATATAAAAATGTTTTGATTGATTGATTGATTGATTGATTGATTTTTAACAGCATGTCGACCCGTTTAGATGTTAGGGAATTGTGCTCACTGTACATTCATATTTACTGTTTCTGATCAATAAAAAATAATAGTATTGACTTAAAAATGATGTGTTACTAATTATTGGATATCACTAACAAGTACCATGCTAAAACCTTTCTCAATAATTGTTGGTCATTAATAATCTCAGTGACCAAATTTGAAAGTCTCCATTGTATAGCTGCTAGGCTTTAAACGGTTATCGTCGTAGGAAGTTGACTTGGCTACCTTGTTCAAATCCTGAACTGACTGTTTACATTTCACATAACGCTAATACCCTTGGGAAAGGTATGGATATTATTCTCCTGATAACAATGGGTTAATAGCAGGAAGACTAGGCTATCTAACTATGGTATTGAAACGGGTCTAGGAGAAGGAAAATCTAAATTCCTGGTAGCAATAGACCTGGAGAAGGATAGGATCTGCCAGGCTATACGTTCCCAAAATACGCTGCATAAGTAGCCCCCAATGGACTAAAAACCGGGTTAGAAGACTAGGGATGATATTGTTGAGTTCATGAGACTTTCAATAAACAATTTAGGTTGATGTGTTTTTAACGAATCTTTTTTTTGTTTTAGGAGTACAACAAAAATGTCTTGACAGTTCATTATTTAATAACAAGTGAGATTAATTATAAAAAGTTAACAACTGGTATTATTAACATATATTTTATTGGATGTATAATATCCAATTATCATTGAGAGAAGAGAGAGAAAGAGAGGGAGAGGAGAATTGATAGAGAAAGAGAGAGATATATAGAGATAGAGTGAAGGAGAATAATCTCAGCCACCATATTTTCGTCTCCAGTGAATGTGGTAAATCAGGCTTTTTCTTGATATAGCTTTTAGATCATATCGTATTTTTCTAGATTTTTCAGCTCAAAGGTTAGAAGTGCATATTATACATGAGAAACATATAATCAACTTTTTTTGCCGGTTATCATTCCTCATCCTCTTCAGGACGGAAAGACCAAAAGTAAATCATATCCGCTGTCCGAACAAATGGCTTTTACGTCATTAAAGATAAAAATATCATCCACTATCATTTGTATTTGTTTATCATTTTCTTTCTCCTAATGCAGTTTTTTTCTACATAAGTTTGTTGCATTTTTGTGCGAACATATCCATGTGTTTGCTCTAAATACATTTTTGTATTAGGACACAGTGTAAATCATATAAATTGTATTTTAGTCAGTACTAACCGACTCAATTTAGGTTAAACTTTAGCTGCGTATAGATTCAAAAAAGTCAGTGCGTATTATATACGATAATATTTTTTCCAAAGGTGCGTGTTTATACATAGAAATTACGGTAGAGCTGAATGATATTTATATATTGAGATTCCATACACAATATTAACTTTAAAAAGTTGTGAAAATAAAAATTTCTTTTAGATGTTTCTTTTTGTTGATCATCTGCGATAAGAGGACAGTGTATCTCGACTGAATAGAATATGAAATCAAAGTCACATTCTTTAACTAAAGAGCTTCCTGTTAGGTGTTCAAATTTGTACCTCGTTAAAAAACAACAACGTGAAGCTTCATTTTTATCGCACAATTACAACATTTGGCAAATTTTGTGGATTTAGTTTCACGCCTTTCACCATTTTTTTTTTTTTTGTGATACTTGAATTTTTTTTATTTGTCTTAATTTTTTCTTTTTTTAAAATGGCGTCGAAGGTCTGTGTCAGGAACGAGGACGTTAAGTTTCCTTGACAAGACCAAATTTTCTTGTTGGGTTTGGTTGGGCCCTGGGGGAACGAACAAAATGAAACAACAGAGAAAAGAGTAGAAGTTAAAATTTGTTCAACCGGGCGAAAATGGCGTCGACAAGCAGTAGCATTTTATATCTTTTTCGCGCCAGAACGACAAGATTTTGTTTATATGAGATAATTTAAAACTCAATGGGAACCATGGCAACAAAAATTCCTTAAAATCAACTACACACTTACTCCAATTATTATTTATTTTGTTTATTATCTTGTTCTTTCTTTCTTCCGTTTTTAAACGGCTGAGCACTATATATATATATATATATATATATATATATGTGTGTGTGTGTGTGTGTGTGGTGTTTGTGTGTGTGTGTGTGTGAAAAAAATAACAGATTCAAAAAAATCTGAAAAATGTGAAACAATATACAGGAAAAGGAATAACCCCACAGAAAATCGAATCAATTAGTATTTCGTCTTGTTAGTTTAAGAAATTTTTTTAGAATGATTTCAAAATCATTTCGAAATCATTGTGAAGAAGTTTATGAACAGAGACGAAGTATTATTCAATCGATTGTCTGTGTGTTATTCACTTTTCCCGTATATCGTTTCCCCACAACACACACACGCACACACACACACACCACACACACATATATATATATAATATATATATATTGGTTTGGCTTCTTTGTTTAGAGGCATATCAACATTCGTGAGTTATTCAAGCAAAGCTATTCTTACAAAAGAACAGTAGTTCTATTTAAACTATAGGTCATACATGCCCACTCCCCCGTGTGCATATATATATATATATATATATATATATATATATATATATATATATATATATATATATAATGAATAGTGAATGAAGAAATGAGAAAAGTATTTGCATGGAAAGGTGCTCAATGCTAATAAAGCTGAGCAGATTTATAATTAATTTGAATTATGAGTGTGAAATCATAATATCAACATTATAATATATATATATTATATATATATATATATATATATATATATTATATATATATATATATACGATTAAACGCAGTAGCGGGATTTCAGGTTATTTTTTCCTACCATCTTTATGTGTTTATAGCTGGGTTGTGCCCATTTCAATACACCGGGTGTGCTACACCCACGGTCACCCCCTATGTAACACGAATTTTACTAGGCAGAACTTGTGTTTATTAAGAAAGCACCATCACACAAAGGGAATGATAACCCGTGCATACTGTGCCCGCAAGAAAAAATATAAAATACCAGAATTTAGGAACCAGAGCAGATATTGAACTCGCGGGCAGAATTAACAAACAGATGTAGGCATAAGAATAAACACAAGCTCTGCCTAGTGAATTCCGGTATTATATAGGGGGTGAAGGCAGGTGTGTATTGAAAATGGGCACAAACCAGCTATAAAATACATAACGACTGTAGGAAAAATAGACGATTAAAATCGAATGGTTTTTAAGTCTACCTACCTATTTCTTGCAGTAGCGCGAATCTTTGGGATTTTTTTCCTACAGTCGTTATGTATTTTATAGCTGGTTTGTGCCCATTTTCAATACACACCTGCCTTCACCCCCTATATAATACCGGAATTCACTAGGCAGAGCTTGTGTTTATTCTTATGCCTACATCTGTTTGTTAATTCTGCCCGCGAGTTCAATATCTGCTCTGGTTCACTAAATTCTGGTATTTTATATTTTCTTGCGGGCACAGTATGCACGGGTTATCCATTCCCTTTGTGTGATGGTGCTTTCTTTAATAAACACAAGTTCTGCCTAGAAATTCCGGTGTTACATAGGGGGTGACCGTGGGTGTGTAGCACACCCGGTGTATTGAAAATGGGCACAACCCAGCTATAAAACACATAAAGATGGTAGGAAAAAATAACCTGAAGATCCGCGCTACTGCGTTTTAATCGTATATATATATATATATATATATATATATATATATATATATATATATATATATATATATTAATTAATGTTGATATTATGATTTCACACTCATAACTTCAAATTAATTATAAATCTGCTCAGCTTATTAGCATTGAGCACCTTTCCATGCAAATACTTTTCTCATTTCTTCATTCACTATTCATTATATAATATAATATATATATATATATTATATATATATAATATATATATATATATATATATATGCACACGGGGGGAGTGGCATGTATGACCTATAGTTTAAATAGAACTACTGTTCTTTTGTAAGAATAGCTTTGCCATTGAATAACTCACGAATGTTGATATGCTCTAAACAAAGAAGCCAAACCATATATATATATATATATATATATATGTGTGTGTGTGGTGTGTGTGTGTGCGTGGTGTGTGTTGGGGAAACGATATACGGGAAAAGTGAATAACAAACACAGACAATCGATTGAATTAATACTTCGTCTCTGTTCATAAACTTCTTCACAATGATTTCGAAATGATTTTGAAATCATTCTAAAAAATTTCTTAAACTAACAAAGACGAAATACTAATTGATTCTGATTTTCTGTGGGGTTATTCTCTTTTCCTGTATATTGTTTCACATTTTGTCAGATTTTTCTGAATCTGTTATTTTTTTCACACACACACCACACACAACACACACACACACACACACACACACATATATATATATATATATATTATATATAGTGCTCAGCCGTTTAAAAAACGGAAGAAAGAAAAGAAACAGATAAATAAACAAATAAAATAATAATTGGAGTAAGTGTGTAGTTGATTTAAGGAATTTTTGTTGCCATGGTTCCCATTGAGTTTTAAATTATCTCATATAAACAAAATCTTGTCGTTCTGGCGCGAAAAAGATATAAAATGCTACTGGCTTGTCGACGCCATTTTCGCCCGGTTGAACCAAATTTTCTAACTTCTACTCTTTTTCCTCTTCGGTTGTTCATTTTGTTCGTTCCCCCAGGGCCCAACCAAACCCAACAAGAAAAATTTGGTCTTGTCAAGGAAACTTAACGTCCTCGTTCCTGACAGCAGACCTTCGACGCCATTTTAAAAAAAGAAAAAATTAAGACAAATAAAAAAAAATTCAAGTATCACAAAAAAAAAAAATGGTGAAAGGCGTGAAACTTAAATCCACAAAATTTGCCAAATGTTGTAATTGTGCGATAAAAATGAAGCTTCACGTTGTTGTTTTTTTTAACGAGGTACAAATTTGAACACCTACAGGAAAGCTCTTTAGTTAAAGAATGTGACTTTTGATTTCATATTCTATTCAGTCGAGATACACTGTCCTCTTATCGCAGAATGATCAACAAAAAGAAACATCTAAAAGAAATTTTATTTTCACAACTTTTTAAAGTTAATATTGTGTATGGAATCTCATATATAAAATATCATTCAGCTCTACCGTAATTATCTATGTATAACACGCACCCCTTTGGAAAAATATTATCGTATATAATACGCACTGACTTTTTTGAATCTATAGCAGCTAAAGTTAACCTAAATTGAGTCGGTTAGTACTGACTAAAAATACAAATTTATATGATTTACACTGTGTCCTAATACAAAAAATGTATTTAGAGCAAACACATGGATATGTTCGCACAAAAATGCAACAAACTTATGTAGAAAATAAACTGACATTAGGAGAAAGAAAATGATAAACAAATACAAATGATAGTGGATGATATTTTTATCTTTAATGACGTAAAAAGCCATTTGTTCGGACAGCGGATATGATTACTTTTGGTCTTTCCGTCCTGAAAGAGGATGAGGAATGATAACCGGCAAAAAGTTGATTATATTGTTCTCATGTATAATATGCACTTCTAACCTTTGAGCTGAAAAATCTAGAAAAATACGATATGATCTAAAGCTATATCAAGAAAAAGCCTGATTTACCACATTCACTGGAGACGAAAATATGGTGGCTGAGATTATTCTCCTTCACTCTATCTCTATATATCTCTCTCTTTCTCTATCAATCTCTCCCTCTCCCTCTCTTTCTCTCTCTTTCTCTCAATGATAATTGGATATTATACATCCAATAAAATATATGTTAATAATACCAGTTGTTAACTTTTATAATTAATCTCACTTGTTTATTAAATAATGATACTGTCAAGACATTTTTGTTGTACTCCTAAAACAAATAAAAAGATTCGTTTAAAACACATCAGACCTAAATTGTTTATTGAAAGTCTCATGAACTCAACAATATCATCCCTAGTCTTCTAACCCGGTTTTTAGTCATTGGGGGCTACTTATGCAGCGTATTTTGGGAACGTATAGCCTGGCAGATCCTATCCTTCTCCAGGTCTATTGCTACCAGGAATTTAGATTTTTCCTTCTCCTAGACCCGTTTCAATACCATAGTTAGATAGCCTAGTCTTCCCTGCTATTAACCCATTGTTATCAGGAGAATAATATCCATACCTTTCCCAAGGGTATTAGCGTTATGTGAAATGTAAACAGTCAGTTCAGGATTTGAACAAGGGTAGCCAAGTCAACTTCCTACGACGATAACCGTTAAAGCCTAGCAGCTATACAACTGGAGACTTTCAAATTTGGTCACTGAGATTATTAATGACCAACAATTATTGAGAAAGGTTTTAGCATGGTACTTGTTAGTGATATCCAATAATTAGTAACACATCATTTTTAAGTCAATTACTATTATTTTTTATTGATCAGAAACAGTAAATATGAATGTACAGTGAGCACAATTCCCTAACATCTAAACGGGTCGACATGCTGTTAAAAATCAATCAATCAATCAATCAATCAATCAATAAACAGTTTTATATATATTTAGAATTAGGATTTACTATTTTTTATATTTGTAATATTTCATACACATTATTTACCTTTATTTCGCTAAATATGAAGAAACTATTTCCCATAATATAATATTAAGACAGCTTAAAAACCTTTCATGCTTATTCGTTAGTTTTCGGAGACAAAAATAATTCTTGAAAAAGATAGTGACAATAATATCTCCATGATCCATTTCTTTCAAAACATATCTATGCCCTTGACATTAAAAGCCGTATCTTTAAATATTTCCTTTTATTCGCAACAATTTTTTCGTAATAATATAGCCGGCTACATAATAAGTGACATTTTAATATCTTTCGGGATACGGTTTCTACGTAATTAATCAAATATTTGGCATGCCAATTCATCAAAAAATATCCACATTTTAAGCAATTATGTCTTGGATCAAAGTTAGAGTCTTTAACATTAACTCTTAATTGAAGAATTTTAAGAAATGATAATTAATTCCTATTATTTGATTGAAGCAATAAAAAGATTATTATTATTATTATTTAATTGATGCCATATAAAAGTGTGCAATTCTTTGTGTTCAGAATAATTAATTGAAGCTATAATTTTTTAATAAATATTATTATTAGTTACTTGAAACCATATAAATGTGTATAAATAATTAGTATTTGGAATACTTGAAACCATACAACAACACAGATGATTAAGTATTAATAAGTGTAGCATTTTTAAAAAATCAATGGAACATTGAAACTATAGTTATGATTGTAATTAAAAAAAGAAGAAATTAATCAATATTTGACATAAAATAATCCATATGAAGTTTATATCCTTTTACCCCGTTTGACTGTCTTGAGACACATCTGAGGAAAATATGTGAAAACGTGTGAGTAGAGATCTCTAATGTGTCTTAAACAGTGAATAAACTAAGGTAAATAAAAAATTCTCATTATATATATATATATAATATATATATATATATGTGTGTGTGTGTGTGTGTGTGTGTGTGTGTGTGTGTGTATGTGTGTGTTATTAAGATGTATTAAAAGCATTTAAACTTTTAGTGCCCCATACGATGTCGACCAAAAAAGTAATACAACACAAATTTTAACAAAGCTATTTTTTCGCAGTTTAGAATTAAAATTCCATTTAAAAAATGCTCATCCTTTATTAAGTATATGGATATAAATATTTTTTACCAATGTTAGGTAGGAGAGTTATGAGCAGAATGAGATAGATAGATAGATAGATAGATAGATAGATAGCAGTATGATTTTTGCCAGATCATATAATGGTTGAGATGCATTTTTAATTACATTTTAAGCGACACTTATAAGAAATTGATTTTGTAGATAATCAATAGCAGAAAATGATAACCTATCCTAACAACAGACTTTTGAATGCTTCTAACATTCGAATTTGCAAACAATTTATGAAATATTTAAAAAATCGTTAAATAATCGCCCTCAGATGATAATAGGTGATAAACAGATTATAACATATTGTAGGATATTTAATGAAAAAGAAGATCAAAAAATGTTAAATAAAAAAAGAAAGAAAGAAAGAATAAAAGTGAAAAATGATTAAAAATATCGAATGAAAGAAAAATTGTCGTTTTTTAAATATCCCTAGATGGGATGACATGCCGTTAAAATCAATCAAACAGAAGTCGAAAATGAAATTGATTTACACTGGAAGACAAAAAAGAAAAAAAAAACAAAGACAAGAACATCAAAGAAATTAATATTCTATAAAACGAAAAGGAAAAACATAAACAGATAAATCGATATATTGATAAAAGAGCATGCAAGGGTTGTTTGAAAGTAGCGGAAGATTATTGATGGTGTGATGACGTCTTCTAAAGAGTTCAGTACAAGTGTCCTCTGCAAAATATTTCCTCTTAATCACTTTTCATTTTCTAACATTCACAATAAAGTTGGCTTTTTGCATTTTTGCATGAATACAGATGTTAAAACGCCATAGAAGAGGGTGTAGCGGCAGCTGTGAACAGGTTGTTGGAGGAAGGAGTCTCGAAGGAAGTTTGTTGGCAGGGAAGGAGTCTTGAAACCAGCTGCTAATTTCTACTACAGTGGTTGAAAATTTATAGTAAGTTAGGTAGTGCACTAAGATGAATAAAGAACATACTAAGGCTACCGCTTTAATGTAGTAGTGATGTAATGAAATGGCAGGGATTTCCTCTCCTGGTGATCGTTTGTTTGACCAACAGCAAAGGGTCAAGCGCGAAAACTATCGTGCTAAATGCGAGCAACGGTCACACTTTGAATAAGAGTTAGACAGTCAGTCAGTTAGTAGCTGACAAAGGTCAAGTAAGACGTTAAAGTTCGGGGATAAATAAAAAAAACTATTATATGTCTTTCTCATTTGAGATCGGTCTAGAGGGAAGCTGAAACCCATAAATAGAGGGGGGTATTTTTCTTGCAACTCATGTCCGACTTTTTCCTTTTCTGTGAATTTGTCATCTCTTCATCTCGTCTTTGTATCGGGCAATTTCTTAATACACGTTAATGTGATAGTGGTGAGGTTAAACACCTTAGAAAAGAAGTTTAAATGACGCATGCGCTTTGATGTGAAATTTCACAAACCCTTTAAACAGGAGCCAATAAGTTTGCATGCTATAGTTTTAATCTTAAATTAAGTTTTCTCGGAAAAATACTGAATAAAACAGAAGGGGTCTGAGTTTATTGTCCGAATGTTGCATAGCTCTTCTCTTGCAATCAGAGTATATATTTCATACACTAGTTCGCCATAGCCCACTGGCAAGGTAAAATTTCGACTCCACATTTAAAAAAAAATATTGGGTTTTTTCCTGAAAAAATACTCTCAAGGACCGTTTTCAACTTCATGGTTTGATGTTCTGCCACTTTTGACATGTTATAGAGATCGAAAAAAAAAGAAGGAAATCTGTATGTGCGTAATCTGGTAAGTTTGGAGGATGTAGAAAAACCTCCTATCCTAACAATCCTATTCTTTCTAGGGTTATTAGCCTGCAGACGTTGAAAATGAAGGTGTAGGCGTTTTCTTTAAAATTAATATCTTGGATAGAGTCTTTACAATGACCCACCTACAATAAAAATGTATTTTTTTTATTAAAGTTACGTGTGTTTCAAGAGTATATATTATTAGAATAATGCATGTTAAAGCTCTAAAATAACGAAGTTTTGCCCCGAAAATGTACAATACATTTGCCTCTGGAGGTTTCAGCCTTACACACACACAAACACACACAACACACACACACACACACACACACACCACACACACACACATATATATATATATATATATATATATATATATATATATATATATATGATATCTGCCTCATATTGACATATGATGGTCGTTTTTACCAGCAAAATTACAACTGGAACATTCTAATTAATAACTTGTGTAAAATATACAAGATGCGAAAGATGATGAGTTGGTTGGTTGATTGTTTGGTTGGATTTCCTGGCATATTAACCCTTGGATAATTTCATGTCGAAGACGTTTGTTTTATTCATTCTTGTCGGGTATTCAAAAAATTTTAACTCATTTTTAAACACCTTTCAAAAGTCTTTTTAAAAATTTATTTAACTCATAGATGGGACACTAACAGATACTTTCACTCCGGGCCAGGGTGCACCTGGGAGTAATGGCAATGAAGAAGTACTTCACTCTTCCCAGAGACTTATAATTGAAATCTGTTGTGTCGTGGAATTTAAGGGAGGTTGACACACATCTAGATATAACAGGTTTATTTTCCGAAACAAAATACGGTACACGGTTAACTATGATTAGTCGTAGTTGTTCTAAAGCTGCACGCCCAGTACAGAGAGCTTATTGTTATATAATCCTTTAACTAGTCCATTTTGTGTGGGTAGTTTGTCTACTCCACAACATACCCAAATTTTTAAAAAAATGTACTACTTCCTCTAGAAGTCGTACTTTTTTCTTTTGGTGTTTATTTCTATAGTACCTGACAATGTTCTTTCCATTTTCTCGAACGTTTCTCTTATGAAAGTCATCGGTACATCAAAGAAGTCATGAAGAACTTTCATCGGTTCTTCCTGTTGGTTATTAATATCTTCTAAGTACCTTTTTTTTTCTTATCTGGTTGTGTTGTCTTTTGATGATCTTTTTCGGGTCTTTAATTATGTACATCCATCTCCTGATGCATTTGTCAATGACACCAGCCTTCCAGGTTTCTTCACCATACCTAGACGCTTTGAAGGGAACTTTTTCTGTAGGTACATAGGAATTTGTATGTGTTTTTCTTTTGGTTATTTTTTTTTAAAATTCTATTTGGCAATTGTTTGTCGAAACCCAATCTTATTTTTCTTGCAAACACTAACTTTGCCCTGACAATCTTGACTTGGTCTTGGATTTAGTCTCACAAGGTACAGCCTCAAAAATTATAGGATATCATCAGTGGTTTTGTTGCTGTCCGACTTCTTTAATGCTCGCTTGAAGTTATCCACAAATCTTTCTGTTTGGCCATTAAATCACCAGGGATATAATATAGTAGTGATATGGTCAATCGAAAAGGCTTTGCAAAAGTCCTTGAACTCTTTTGTAATGAATTGTGTACCGTTGTTCGACACAATCCTATCAGGAATACCGAACCTGGCAAAGAGTTCATGATAAGATCTAATTGTACCACTGCATGCAGGATTTGTCACCTCTATCCATTTCGAGACACTGTCAACCACTATTAGATAATATTGTCTTTTTATTGGTCCTGCACAATCTATATGCAGCCTTGCCTAAGGGGTGAATGTCACTGGTGGTGCCTTCGCAGCCATCGCACAAGCTCCTCAGGATTTTTTACATATGTTTCTATTTCTTAGTCGCTATTCGGCCAAAACACATAGCTTCCCATTAACGATTTCATCCTTTATATACAGGATGACCAGTATGAAAGTATTTCAATATTATTTTTGGAGCACTCCTTGCATTACCACTCGTTCGCCGTACATCTTATGCTTTTGGCCTCTAATTTGTTTCCTTTTTACTTTTTAGATTTTAAAAATTCACATTTATCTAAACTGACTTTTAAGACATATTGTTTTATCTTTTTGAAAAATTCTTTAACATGTTCGGCAGGTTTTTCGCGGCTTTCATTCTTAATTAAGATGTCGTCTAGGTAGGCCTTTGCGAAGTCCCCATCATTCAAAAACGTATCCATAATTTCTTGAAAAATTCCTGATGCGACTTTGATCCCGTTTTGGCAATCTGTTGTATCTATACAGACCATTGCACGAATTTATTGTTAAGTACTTTGCACATTTTGCATTGACCGGAATCTGGAGGTACGCCTCAGATAAATTAAGTTTTGAAAATTCTTTACCACTATTTAATTTTTCAAATATGTCTTCAGCGCTTGGCAGAGGGTTACCATATAATTCTAGACAATCGTTTAATCCTGTAAGAGAATCCGCACAGGCCCTAATTCTATTATTTTTATCCTTTACGTAGAAGATAGGGCTTGCCCACTCACTATAGTCTGTTTGACTTAACACGCATATTTCTTCTAAGCGGTCTAGTTCTTTGTTAATTGAAGCCTTTCCTTTTTGGCCTAAAAACAGGCGTTACATTCTCCTTGTACGAAAATCAAGCACTTAAACATATCAGGAGTAAAAGGTCTTTTAGTTTTAAACTTTTCACTCTCTCTATTGACAATCTCCTCAAAAGTAAAATAATCCTCTTCACGTTTTTGCAAGATTTAAACACTGCCATCTTGTGTTGAATAAAGAACTTTTCTCACCAAAAATCTTTTGCAGAATTAATACAGAAATCCTGGGGAAGCATCGTTTGAGGAAAACGATGCTTCCCCAGGATTTCTCGGAAATATGAAGTTTGTATACTTTTCGTATTCGTTTCCCGAGCAACGGACGTATTTTCTTTCGTTTGACCATCTAGTGCAATCTTTTTGAAAAAAAGACATTTTTGATCCAATCGTCGCGGTTCCGTCAAACATTTATTTTATTTTATTTGGATTTTCATGACTTCGATCATTGTTTCTTTTAAGTCCTCTATGTTCTTTTGTAGAATTCAACTGGCTTAACAATTTTATACTTTTTTTAGAAAGCAAGAATTACTGAAAATTAAATTCTCACTTGTTTATGACAGTACCTACTGTTATGCAGATTTGGAAGTAATCGAATTTGAATAGTCCCAACGTTGGTATTTCGCTGAAAGATTTTTTTAACTTTTGAAGTTATACATTGGCAATATGGTCAGGGTAATTATATAGTTGCTAAGGCATGGTGTGACCAGTCGATTAACCAGAGCGGGTCTCCCACTGTCCATCTAACTCAAGTAACGGCCAACAGGTAACACCATTGGGATATTATTCATCTAAAGATGTGCAGTAGGTGTATTTTACTGTTTCAGCCGATGGGACTGGTAAGATGATATGTAGTAAGACAATTTTACATCGTTGAATTGTAGTGACATACATTTGCACCGCACTTATGCCGCTCTCTGGGTCTACATAGTTACAGCCGTGACAAGTATAGTAAGATAACTGGTGACTATGCAAACTGTAGGGTTTTTCAAATTACATTCTCTTCGACTTTTCCTTACAAATCAGCAGAATTTTGACGCTAGTGCTTTCTTCACCAGTTTTGATTTTGAAGGGATGCCTTTCACTGTGACTTTATCATTAGACTGGAACCCCTTCTACCCCATAAATATATATATATATATTATAATATATATATATATATATATATATAATATAGAGAGAGAGAGAGAGAGAGAGAGAGAGAGAGAGAGAGAAATGTGTGGAAATGCTCTATATGGATTCATTGGTTGTTATGTACCAATTTATTTTTCTCTCTATTGGTGGTAATATTATCAGTAGAATGATATTCATCATTAGATGGCCTCGGCATTGTCTAACCACTAAAATGAACCTGTTTCATTGGACACATATATAAATAATAGGAGCAGAAGCATTAGTTAGTATCAAATGTATTTTCGTTTTGTTTTAATCAATTGTGAATTTGTAGGGTATCTCTCGAGATAATGATCTACATACGTTTATAGATGACCTTTGCTCTCAGGTGCTGGTATGTTGGTTTTGTTAGGATATTCTTGTGCCTTGCATTTTAAATCATCATGATAATCCTTAACTTCTGAGCTTTATTTATGTCTTTTTCGGTTTGTTCCGTCTCTAACTCATCATAAACGTCGTCAGTCTTCGCTACTCAGTCTGTACGAAATCAACATGCTTTGTTTATATGACAGAGATTTTCTACGAGTAGGATACTCTTCCTGACACACAACACTCATACAAAAGCAGTTGAAGCGGATTATGTTCCCGCATTAAGTTTAACTGTAAAATCCAACTACTCGAAAGACTAGGGTTTCCCTTGTCTACTAACGAGTTACGGTAATTCAGTGTGGGACATCCAGTGAGAATTGAAATAACTGTAGTAGCTAAACTAACTTTCTAACCGCTATTTCACGGCTATTAACACGTATTCCTTCTTATAAATGACGTGTCCAAGCGAAGTGACTGACTCGATGTCTATTTCTTAAGTTATATCTCTTGATATAGAAGGCGTTACAGACAAAACCAAAAACAATATACACACATGCGTGTCATTTTATAATATTCTTTAATTCCTCTGCCACAGAATTTTATGTATCGAAACCATTAATGAAAACGAATAGTTATTTACTAATCTTTGCTTAGTTGTAGCAAAAGGCCGGGTGTGTGGAGCATCCAGTGAGACTCGAATTCAATAGTAACGGTTTTTCTAGTCTATCTTACACTATGCGAAACAAGTAAGTCGTGCACACACACACATACACACACACACATCTCTCTCTCTCTCTCCCTCTCTCTCTCTCTCTCTCTCTCTCTCTCTCTATATATATATATATATATATATATATATATATATATATATATATATATATGCACACAAAAGGTGTGATCAAAATACTGAATTGATATTTATTAATTTCTGCTTAGTACAAAAGAAACCCAAATGGCGGTGGGTGTAAGTGCTTCCCTCTAAGGGAGGCGGCCACAGAGAAGAAGAAATTGGCCGCACTCAAATTCTAATATCATGCCGGAATTTAAAAAGGTTTACTAATAAAAATTCTTTATATTCCATCGTGATGTAATGGTTAGCAAGCTAGTCTTACAGATCCATTACGACTGAATAGCGAGTTCGATCTTTTGCTGAATACTTGCGACCTTGTGTCACGTTCTACCCGTGTTGAAACCATTAATGGTAGTTATTTACTAAGCTTCGCTATCGTAAACAAAAATCAGAGGAAGATGGATAGGTATTTACCTATCCATCTTCCTCTGATTTTTGTTTCATAAACTTTCAACTCCTGAAAATCAAAACCAATAATTATTTCAAAAGTAAAACACACTACTCACTGATTTTTGGATTCCGCGAAAACCTAAATAAATAAAAAAATAACATTGGTGATGGTGTAGGGTAGGAGAATTATGTTCGATGTCTTTGAAGGGGCTACCTAATTTAAATTCAACAAATGGTCTTTATATACCGAGTGTATCATTTACATTAAAATTCGTATTAAATGCCAAGTAGACATTTAAAATCAATTCATAGCGTACAACATTCATCATTTATATGCCATAGTTATGGAGTATCATTAAATAAAGAAATTAATTTGTTACTTGCATTCAAAATAGGACATCATATGCGGTTAGCAAGTTAGATTAGCAGGCCATTGATAGTGAGGTCCATTATCACTTGGTACCTTATACTTCTGGCTTTGTGTCTCATCCAAGCTAAGCTTATTCAATAACTACTTGCATTTGGAATTCACAAGACATGATCAAAAAGTATGGAGACTGAATCATTTATCTTTCTATTTAAAATTGTATTGGTTAATTTCTAGGGATATTTTATTCATAGATAATAAGGAATCGCGTTCATCATACACTCATATTTTTTACATTTTGCATGTAGTTGTTTTTATGATGTCTTTTTCTGCACATGTCCTATCGATTACAAATAATTTTAAACAGATTAAATAGATGGAAACCTAACGGGTATGATTTAAAGTAACATACAATAATCCATAGTAAACAATTTATACTTCAAGTAACCATTCTTAATACAAGTGATTTACAGTTATATGGTATCAGTTAGTCCTATCTAATATTAATGATTATCAAACAGACCTATTTGACCATAGGTGGAGCCCTATCTGGTATACTCTAACTTGGAGTCCTAGTACACTCCAAGTCAGAGTGGACTTGGAGTAATGTCAATGAAGGGTATCCCACCTCCTCAGATATCCGGAACAGGAGCCTCACCATCGGATTGTAACCTAGTGTCATGCCCAATACACCTCTATTTGGGAGAAGGATCTTAAATTCTGTTAAGGATACAGTCAGTGTATTCTAAGCCCCACCGACTGGGTTCATTCTAAAATTTTAGATTTCAATGAATACGTATACACAGTTGAGAAACTTATATAATAAAGTCAAGTCTCGACAAATTCTTGATTCTTGCCTTGTCGGAGACAAGAACGAGATGGAGACGAAAAATGGAAAAGGTCAAGCACGTGTTTACAGAATTACTGTTTTCAACTTCCTGCTAATCAGGAAGACGTCGTGTTATTTTTGAGCCGTTGAGGGAATTACTAAATCGTAGCCCACCTCGCCTGTCACAGTTTCTCGTACCCATCTTGAGAGTTTCCTTGATTGACCCGTTGTTATCGGCCATACAAGCGGACATCAGATTGGTGGGGGGGGGGGATACTACATTACATCGATCAGATTTTTGATCAAAAGTCTCGATACTTATTGAATTATTGTTTAGGCAAAAAAAAGATTGCAGTACCTGTCAAAATCACCAGACGCCACTTCATGCAACTTTTTGTTTCCTCAAACGAAAATTCATTTCATCTTATCGATAATATTTGAGGACCCGAGGGACATGAAAATAAATGCCGGGAACAGCCTTACAATATATCAAAAGAGGAGTTTCAGGGTTGCTTCAACCAATGGGAAACTCACTAGGATAATTTAGCTGAATGACTAGGAAACTATTTTGAAAAGAACCAACATTTTAGTTACTGTTAATATCTGTCTTGGTATATAATTTCTGTCTTGATACATTTTGAACTCACCTCGTAAAAAAAGAAAAGGAAAACACTTCAGCTGTATGAACAATTACTGCATTACCAATAATCCTAACCCACTTTAGAACTCCTTCTATGTATAATGTCCCTTCAGGACGTGGGTGGTCGTGGCTCTTCACTGCTTCCTTTATCTGTAAACTCGATATTACCTTGATTGTTTTTTGGTAGTAGTGATTCCACTGCCTTCTTTACTGTATTTTTTATCAAGACACTATCTATACTTAGCTGGCAATCGGCCCTTAAGCTCATCCGCCCTTTAATAGGTTTTATTCTTCATTTGGTTTGGTAACCACACCTCATCCACATCAGAGCCAAATAAAGGAACCGGTTTAATCACGAACTATCCAATCATGTTTCTTAGTATTTATCTATTCATTTATTTACCCAACCTTTTTCGATGGGTTAGATGCAACACATGGTCAATTTTTAAGCAGAGTAAAGCTAGTTTGAGTTCAGAGTGTTCCTTCTCATAGACTTTTTCTTTAGAACCAGTCTGTGCTACTATCTACCTATAGCTAATGTGAGGACAATCCAATGCTATATATAGTATATATATATTAAATTAGAAATTTTAATTAATATATTTTATTTTCCTAAAGATCTGTTTTTATTTTACGAAGTTATTTTGAAGTCAAAATATGCAACAACAAAAAAAGAATCTCTACTTTTGTCAAGAATATTTATTCTTGTGGCAGAAATTTTATGTAAACCCTAAGCGTGTGCCGCCTGACATTATGAAGAAACGTAAGCAATTTTTAAACCATCCGAGGAAGTCTTGTTTCCTGCGGAGCACCCCACTTTAAATAAAACTGGTGTTATATCTGGCCTCGTGGGGAACTAGATAAATACCAAACCAGCAAACACACACAGCAAATTTATATATATATATTATATATATATATATATATATATATATATATATATTATATCTGTGTGTGTGTGTGTGTGTGTGTAAGGGAGAGGGAGAGAGTGTGTGTGCGTGTGTGTGTGTAAGCACGTTAAAGTAACGGTTAAATCGTAGGATAAGGAATTGGTTGAAATCCTGGACGTGGTTGTTTTGCTTTCTACTTCGCGCTAATGCCTTTAGTAAAGGCATTATTCCATGTATTCTCTTCTCATTCCCCTATGGTTAAATAGTAGGACAGACTGTTAGGCAAGCACTCGAATAGAAGGAAACTCAAAACCAACATTATACCGTTTAAAAATTGACTTTGTGTCGCATTCTGTCCATAGCCGTATATTAGGTAAACACACACACACACACACACACCACACACACACACACACATCAACCAATTATATGATCCACTAAGAGTGTTAATAGCAATTACCTTGCGATAAATATTGTTTAACATTTTTTTCTTCTCTTTTTCTTTTCCAGTAACCGAATATTTTCAGAGAAGGTTTCGTTACGACGGCAGACACTCCAGCAAATGTCCAAACCCCTTAAACGATGGTTATATCGACACAAAGATAAGCCGTACCCGTCCCGGGCCGAGAAGCAATCTCTTTGCAGCCGGTTCCAATATGACCCTCACTCAGGTATCGAATTGGTTTGCCAACGTGCGCCGACGTCTAAAGAACACAGTGCCTTGTCCTGACGGTTCTTGGTCAACACGTATCCTTCGATATAACGATTATGTTGAAGGCAATGCCGAATTATTCAGTGTCTTACTCAGACGATGGGAAAGTATTTCTGATGACTCAGACACAGGTAAAATAATAATAATAATAATAATAATAATAATAATAATAATAATAATAATAATAATAATAATAGAAGAAGAAGAAGAAGAAGAAGAAGAAGAAGAGAAGAAGAAGAAGAAGAAGAAGAATTAGTATTATTCTTTATCTTCCTAATTCTTGTTAGTTTTTTTTATCACAACTCACTCGGTCGATTAATTAATTAAATGTTTTTAACGACATGTCAACACGTTTTGAGGTTATTTCATGCCTTGAATTTAGGAAATCACGTACAGTGTGCATTTATGTCTACATTTTTTGTGTAGTTAGTTCTTTTTATCTATTATTTTTTAATTTTGTTTTCACGATATTTCAAATCTTCTTGGATTGGTTGCTAATAATTACTTTCTACGGTATTGAGCAGTTTTACATTTAATTTTGGTACAATTTTATTTCTCTTAATAAGAACAAAGTGTTATCCGTGTTGACATTTTCAAATTGGTCCTTCATATTAGTTGCGTTAAAAAATCACTTTTATGAGAGCTAAATCTCCGCCTTTATGAGGAAAATGTTTAACAGTGGTTTAGGGTGTTTGACATGCATTCAACCTGTGGTTTATTGTTCTTGATTGAATATTAAAGGAGTGCATAAATCTATGACTAATCCGAATCGTTCCTTTCTGGATTTTCTGAAAGCGTTTTATTTTTTCTTTTAGCGTGGGTTTTGTCAAGAGTTTTATTTGTGTAAACAGCAAGGAACAAGAAATTGTAGCGAAATATGAGAAACTCACCTACCTTGAAATAGAATTCGTGCTCTGTACGCGATCTGCGAAAAAAAATTCTTAATACTTTCCATCCTGGATAATGGCTTAGCAAGCTAGTCTCACAGATTCATTATTACTGAATAGCGAGTTCATCTTCGCTGGGATGCCCTTGCTTTGCAACGTTGTGTCCCTACTACTCGTGGCGAACGGAAAATGGAATGGGTCATACCTACCACTTTGGTATAGCTTAAAATATGGCAATTGTTGTACCCTCCCAGACTGTTGCCAACAATCTAAAAATTCTGGTTAACAAAACCGCAGTTATCTCTCTCTTTTTTTTT
>JALAJA010000900.1:0-33584 GCA_023376005.1 Doryteuthis pealeii
GGAGAGTGGATGCCCGTGGTGATGGTTAGAATACTAGATGGACTCGTCGATACGATTTAAATTCTGGGACGAGGCTGGTTTGCATTTCCACATATCCTAATACCTCGGGAGAGGTTGCCATCCAAACTACTCTCTCCAGCAATGAGTAAATATTCGGGACCAATGGGTTTTAAACCTTGGCTAGTAACAGTCTGGAGAAGAATTCAAACCTGTTAAACTACGTTAAAAATTGACCTGTGTTTCATCTGCTTGTGTGGGAGGGGTTGGCAAATTATATATTATATATATTAATGTGTGTGTTAGATATTTTTATTATAGCGTTATAATTGTATTTAAGCAGGAAGCTTTGACGCAATGATTCTCTGAGGCGATGTCATTTGGAATCGAGGATCAAGTAAGTTTAGTGAACCAGTATCAATAAGAAAGAGGAATGAAAACTGCATTCGAGGTGATTTTTAGGCGAGATTATAAAATGGACAGTAAGAAATTTGGTGATATCATCTGTATTTATATTCCATCGACATCTTAAGAAGCGTCCACATTCTGATACTCTCTCGAGTTTTTAGCGGCCAACTGATTCACTTGTTTTTTCCCCATTTCCATCCCGACCTATAATTGCATCGCCCGATTCCAAGATTGGGCTTCTGGCATTTTTCTTGAGTTTATTTTCAGCAACTCATTGGCGCCGCTTAGACATTTTAAGCGCAGTTTTTATTCTTTTTTGACGACTAGTTGTTTAACTTTTCTAATCTACGAAGATTTGATCAAGATACGAATTTTTAAGGAGGCTTGCTTTCTCTATTCCATGCGAAAAGAAGACTATTTCTATTGAGTCGATGCACATGTTATATATAATTGTAGATGCAAATATAACCGGGTGTAAGCTTGATCATTTGCGTGTGTGTGTGAATAGCGATAACACATGCATATTGGGTATATACGTTTTGTTATAATCTACACAATTAAGTTCTGTTTATATTATTATTCTATGCTTTTCTGTTGTTGTTTTGTTGTGTTTTTTACAGAATATCAACCCTTTTCGGGCCAGTTTATGCAGAATTAGGCAATTTTGAACATTAAATACTCAGGTGGCTTTCTTTTGTTTTATTTTTAATAAAACATTGTTACTTGATTACCACTGAATCGTGTCGTCTTTCCAAAAAAACCCTCTTGAGGTAATTTATCTTTTCTCTGATGAAAAATCCGGCGTTCTCGGACTATACAACCTGGACACGTTTGTGTATGTGGTGTGAAATTTTTGTAAATTTCCAAAGTTTTTTCGCTGGCTATCCGATTAGCGATGGAGTATCCATCTCAAGAAATGGATATGTAACTATATATATATATAATATATATATATATTATATATATATATATATATATATATGGAATCTAAAGCTGAATGTATATGTTTGCCAGTCTACTCACACACAAGTAGATATGAATTGATCAGTAGTAACGGTTCAGTGAAAAATGTAATGCCCCAATCATATGCAACTCTTATATCCGACGTTATCTATCTATCCATCAATGAGTGTGTATATATGATGCCGAGACTGAAATAATATTTCATTATAATAACCAATTGACTTGATGTACCATGAAGATAAATATTCCGGGTACCGACTACTATGGGGTTAAGAAATCACTCATGAGTCAATCTTGCCTTGAAAATCAGCCTTTCAAACTTTGATTCCGATTTAAACACAACGCATGGCTCTAGAGATAACTAAGGGACTCTCTAAATCCTAGATCCTCAAGAGAAATTGCTCGATTATCTTTGTTCGTTTATCAACACTTATAACACGGGTAGTTTGTAGATTTTAAAATTATTAGTCGCATTATTTACTTTCATTACGAAAGGATTGATGCTGCTTCGTTCATTTTGGTCTGGTCTATTAAAAAGCGAAGTCTTTGTTACAATTATTAAAAAAATACCCACACAAATGTAAGTGCGTCAACCGATATCTGAATGCCTTCTTAAATATAGATTAATGTCAACCGTTATTAGATAATCTGGTATTGAATTTAAGTAACCATAATTTAACAATTAATCTCAACCCGATTCACATATGAATCTGGAGATATGTGCATTCCTTCGGGACTCGTAAGGATTCTTACCTAGAGATATACGTATGTATAAATATCATTAGACACGCACACACATTATATATTATATATATATATATATATATATATATATATATAATACACACACATACACACATTATATATATATATATATATATAATACACACACATACACACATATATATATATATATATATATATATATATATATATATATATATATATATAATACACACACATACACACATTATATATATATATATATATATAATACACACACATACACACTTATATATATATATATATAATATATATATATATAATACACACACATACACACATTATATATATATATATATATATATATATATATATATATATATATATATATATATATAATGTGTGTGTGTGTTGATAATCACGATTGCCTTACTCCAGAAAGTGTAGTGTTCGTCCTGACATATAATTAATTCATTTCAATGTTTTCGGTTACTGGAAGCCAAGTAAATTTATTTAATTTCGAACCAAACCGGTTAAATAAAATTCCGTTCATTAGCCTTCACAAAATTGAAATTTACACCCAAAAATCTGATGACATCATATGCCAGTCAGTTCTATTTCGATTAGCCAATACAAATAAAATGTGCATACTACCTCACATGAAATTTGTAGATTTCTGACGATATAAACAACTAGTTAACAATATGTCCATATTTCAAGAACTCATGTTCAAAAGAAGTTCTTGTAACATCTTTCTACTGCCCAGTTAAAATGAAATGTAGGAACTACGTATGAAATGGAGACCTGTCGTCTGGGGGCGTTATACTACACCGACTGCACCCCTGATGCATAAGGATGGAACGCTGGTGGCTGAGCAGTCCATGACATGCAACACTCCACTTTGGCCCTTACTTACTCTGGATAGACGATCGGAGAGGCTCATTCCAATCAGTCGGCTGGTCAGGTCAAACCTTAGCACATATATGATTGTCCCGTGATTATATATATATATAAATATATAGTTTTTTTTTCCGTAGTTAGGGTCTTTCCATGTATGGTTTAACCAAGCTGATGCAGGTAGACCATAAGGAGAGCTTAATGTGCCTAATACCAGTGAGTAACAGGACAGAGCAAGAAATTTAGTAAATGAAGAAAAACTCTAAACTTGCTTCATTACAATAATCTATTTCAATCGTATTAATACGGCATCTTCAGGTAATCACAAGAAGAGTCATGTTCTTGTGATTACCTGAAGATGCCGTATTAATACGGTTGAAATAAATTATTGTAATGAAGCAAGTTTAAATTTATTGTTCATTTACTATATATATATATATATATATATATATATATATATATATATGGGGGGGGGGTAAATAGGGAAATCAATCCCACAATGTGGAATTATAGAAAAACATGAAGTGTATCAATGGTACCATCAAGAATAAATATCCATCCTTGGAACACTTCGTTTATATATATATATATATATATATATATATATATATATATATGACGATGTATATACTTTGTGTTAGTTTCGAGTTGAACGTAATTCCACATTATTGGATGTTGATCTAAAATGTCTAGCACTATCAAATCTTAATTATGAACACTCTAGAAACATATGGTACAAATTGAAAATCTTAATATGGAATCTCCAATTAAGAAGCCCATTCAACCGTCTCTCAATCAAAACAACAAGAGCATGGCCCAAACAATCCAGCATGCAAGATTTTGGCGCGCCAAAGGAGGCAAAAGTGGCCAGCAAAGGTGATCATCATGGCGTCACTACTGACATGGCCAAAATCGCGATGACGCACTAAACCAAGAAGAGACATTTCTCAAAACGATGATGTTCACGCCGTCCACGAGCGACTCGCCACAGTCATGGCCACATGTATTCTCTTGAAAAATTACAGTGGTGTTTATTACCATCCGTCAAGTGATAATGCCTATATACATTAAAGTAAACGAGCAAGAATATGCGCCGTCCGGGTGTAAGTATTTAAATTATAATGTAATGATATTATCTTATTATAATGGAGATTGTGTTTTTTTCTGTCTGTAACCGAAACTATATTACTAATGTAGTCACAATTCCTTAGTTATTTACATCACATTCTCCATGATTTTTTTTATTCAAATCTCAATTATTAATAAATTGTTTTACATTATAAATACTGTTGTCCATATCTACATACTAATAAACATGCAACTGTATTTATATACAAAAAATAGCAGTTTGTAGTGTGAATGGGAAGGCTAATTTGCATATTGATATTAAAAATTTTTGATTAAATATGTGAGTATTATTGATTTACTAATTGTTTGGTTTTATCTTAATGAATATGAGCAAAAATTGTTCAATAAATCTTAAAAGAAATCCATTAACAATATTAACAGTAATTCTATTCTTTACTTCCTATTTTAACTAAATATTTAAATTATGAAAATTTAGCTATGAAAGACGGGAGTGTAGAAAAAGCAAGTTTTAGTTGTTACCCCTCTGTTTCAAATCTTTTTATCGGCATCTTATTTAGTTTCATTAGCCTTTCTAAGTTAACATAATATTTTATTATATTAAAACTTAAATACTTGCACCGGAGAGTGCATATATTTGCTAGTATAAATAAAAGACAACAGAAATAACTTCAAATTAATCATATTATTTAAAACGTACGCACATCTGTGTTAAACCGTTGGGGTTCGATAGTTTCTAGTAATAGCCCTTTGTTTTCAGGGTCATTCTATAGCTCCCATGTACACCTTTTATTTTCATGTAATGAAATGTGTTAAATCAGAAAAACTAATGAAATTAGATAAGAACGCATATAAAAAAGATTACTTATTTTAAGTATATTTATATTGGTTTCTATATAAATTATTCATAGAATTGATTTTAATGCGTTGGAGAATAGACAATAATATTAGAGATCAATAACACCAAGTATTTATTTATTAAACCCGGTTTTTTGTTAAAACGAGTATGCAAATTAACCGCACCATATACTATGTAAACCTTTATTTCTTAGTGATATATAAGACACATTGCGGGATTTTAAACTCACTAATAACATGGTCTGTTTTGAGGAAAATCTAACTATCAATAGTGCATCCACATAGGAACCACAAGGTTTCTGGTTCGATACCGGCCTTCACAATCTCAGCGCATGAGTAGCACAACTTGGATCTGTGTGGTGAGATGGGGAGCTGATTTTATGAGTAGCGCTCCACCTCAGACACAAAAACAAACTTCCTGGACTAGAGTTAGTGAAAAGTGGATAGACTACCTCGCTGATACCAAAAATAGGCCAATTCGACTACTTTACTTTTACTTTTTATAGATATATGGATGTAAATCAAACTAAATTGATATAGATATTAAAATAGATAGGTAAATAGATCAGAATGGCAATATATAGTTGTGCATTTCAGTCATTGAATAAATAAACATTCAAGCTTTGTCATCGGAGTTTAGAATACACTGATTATATCACCTGCAGAGAGAGGGGGGGGGGTTCTTGGGTATGAAAGTAAACTGCATCTGATCATGCGATCTGGGCAGTGTGGAGTACCCCTTCATTGCTATTACTCCCAGATCTACTCTGATCTAGAGTGGTAGTACCTTCTAGGGTCTCATTTGTAATCGATCTGTAAATTGATGTTTGAAAAAGATATGTATTTGATAGGATCGGGTTTGAAAGAAAAAAAAACTCTTAGGAAACAACTTCACGAAAATAAGAATATAAACCTACAATGAAAGCGATTTCTTTACATCTAGGCATAAAATAGCCCTAGATGGTTTGGCATGCCATTAAAATCAATCAATCAATAAAAAAGGATTAGTATATATTTATTTATGTATGATACTTGAGACTGAATTAACCAATTAACACTATTGAAAAAAGAAAGAAAAAGGTTTTATTATTTTTTGTACATGGATATAAATAATAGAGTCACCGTACAGTTCTCCAACTGTATGAGTAACTTCTCGATTAGTAGTGACTCGACTTCAAATAACCTCGCGTAATCGTATCTTTATGTTTTCGTTGGACGAGTCCATCTATCTTATAGGGAAAATCTTCACTTACAACAATAACAATTAAAAAAGTTTCTAATAATTATAGGACAAAATATCTTATTCGTATAAATTATTAAAGCCATGTTATTCAGACATGAAAACATTTTCTCCTGGATTTCTATGATATCCACGAACTTTTCATCTCAATTGCATTTTCCATCATAAAAGAACAATCCCGATTTTGATTCAATGATCCCCTGGGCATTTCTTCGGTATCTTCAAATTGAAACCGCAGATCCAGTAAAGGAGTGTTAGATGGATCAAAACAAGTGATTGAAGATGATAGGTCAGAAGAATAGGTTGTAGGTAGGTAGGACATCTCGGCTTTTTATATAATTGTTTCATTGAATTTGTCGCACGTTAACTGGCTTTATCATGCAGTAAAATCATTGTTCAACAACAACGTCATAACGTTGCAGATAATGGCGTTTCCATTCAAATAAGCTCAATACAGAATCGTACAGTTAAAAAATACACAGATACCAGAAATAATAAAACCCCTCTCTTGACTCCCTTCAAATACAAAGGGTGTTTTCCTCAATAAGCCCTGGCGATTAATTTTCATGTAGATAAAGCCCCTTAGCATGCAGCAAGAGAGACTACAGAGTATCAAACGACTAGGCTTTTATGGAAAACGGCCGATGAAGTGGCCTGCTTGTTCCCCCGATTTAATCCCTTTTGTGGAGGCTTCTGAAAATGCAGATGGACTCTTCAAAAAATGCATTGTGGGGGTTAATTTTAGATGTTGCTCATGCCATTACTCTTGAAGCCCTGTCGGCTGGGGCTTTAGAATACACCGACTGCACCTCTATAGCGGGATAAGATCCCTCCCAATGTGGTCACCTATTAGCCGTGTGTAGCAACCTGTGATGCTTTAGGATGGAACCATGGCGGCTGAGCAGTTCATGAAATGCAACACTCCACTTTGGCCCTTACTTAGGCTAGAGCGACCGAAGAAGCCCTCTCCAACCAATCAGCGGGTCACATCAAACCTTAGTACCAATACGATTGTCCCATCCCTATTACCCTAATGGCAACCCCAACCCTTTTTATCATATACATGCTAGAAGGTGGTGGCTCAGGGTCTTAAATTTCCTGGGTATGACGTTAAACTATCTGATGGTGAAGTTCCAATTCTGAAGCTCTGTAGAAGGTGTAGTACCTATTTATCACCATTACTCCAGGACCCCATGATCTAGAGTGGTAGTACCTGTTAGGGTCCCATCTATGGGTTAAATAGATAAAAAATGAGAATTGAATAATGTGTTTAAAATTGAGTAAAAAAAATGAGCACCCATTAAGAATCAATTAAACAAAACTTCGTATAAAATAACCTTACAAGGGTTGACATGCTGTAAAATCCAACCAACAACCAACCAACCAACCAACCAACCAACCAACCAACGTTAACTGGCCTTATCAGGCAGGACAATCATTGTTCAACAACAACATTTTGCAGAAATGACGTTTAATTCAAATAAGCTCACCACAGAATTGTACAACTAAAAATACAGGTACCAGAAATAATAGACCATCCTTTTTCTGAATGATTCCAAATACAAAGGACATTTTCCTCGATAAGACTTAATGAGCCTTAGAAGAAACCGACTGTATTTTCTACAAAGGGTAAAACCACGCCAAAAAACCCCGATCTTAGGTATGAAACTAACCTAGCGCGTAGAATAACCGGAAAGGGGGGTTGACATACCGTAAACCAACCAACCGAACATAATTCTAGTACCCTCTAAATAGAAACTACCCCAACCTAATATATTCTATCAAGCCACCATCAATTTAAAAGAACATCCTAAAAAAGTTTACATCGGAGCGATGGAATGACCCTGGAAGCAAAGGAGCTATTTCTACAAACACCAACGGTTTAACACACGTGTACGTTTTAAAATAATATGATTAATTGAAGTTGTTTTGTTGTAACTAACATTTTCATGTCACCAAAATAATGCGTATTTTCTTGGTGGAGTTGATTTCAACAATTGAGTTTTGTCATTATTTTGAGTTGTATTTCGTTAGCTTATTTTGTTCTTCATTGAGACTCTTTTGGGCATTTTTACATTTATTCTACAACAATTAAGCAGCATGGGTCTGAAATAATGAACACACCTCTGGTTAGATTTGAACACACAATACTCATCTTGGTTTACTTGTCTTCTCGTAACAGCGCTCTAATAATATTACTCTGCAGGTGTCGTTCAAATTAGCCACAAAGCTAGACATTGTTTTTCTTTTCTAATCTCTCCATGCCATCATGTTGTTTATGTATATACACTAATAGTTATCGAGATAATAGTCTTGCATTATTTTTTATTATTAGTTATTTAAAAATATTTTTTGTCGCATATCTGAAGTCATTTTTTATGATTATTAGCAAGAATATGCACCCCAGGCGTAAGTATTTAAGTTTAATGTAATAAAATAGATTAGAAAAACTACAAAATTAAATAAGAACGCATATAAAACGATTAAACCTGTTAAACACATGCCAGTTTCTTAAGCGAAGAATTGACCTTGTGTCATATCGTGCTCATGCAGAGAGGTTGGTAAATATGTGTGCAATATATATATATATATATATATATATATATATATATGTGTGTGGTGTGTGTGAAACGTCGAAACACTTATAACCCAGTAGAGCTCTTTAGGAGCGACTTTAATAAACTTTCACCGCCAGCATAACGCAATGATCATTTGTTTACATATTTGATCTCTCTGGTGATCCTAAAGTATATACACAGATGTATGCATTTAAAACAGTTAAACACCACTCCTTAAATGGCAGCTGGCGATGGCCTAGAGGTTAACGGATCGAGCAGACGTAAAGCCAGTCTGATTTCGCTCCTGGCTGGAGTTAGTTGCTGTGTCTAGCCATACTGATGAGACGTGAAACGTCGAAACACGATGTCTGTGGATGACTATATATATATAATATATATATATATATATATATTTATATATATATATATATTGTGTGTGTGTGTGTGTGTGAGAATAGGAAATGAATCCGACATTATGAGGAAAAAATGAGTAAAGAAAAGAAATGTAGATGGATAAAATGAATTTTATCGATATCACTGACACATGTGTTTCGGTCTGTTTATCAAAATGTATACGGATTTACGTTATTATTATTATTATTAAAATAATCAAATTTCTTTTCTTTACTCATTTTTTCCTTATATATATATAAATAATATATATATATATATATATATATATATATTTATATATATATATATAATCTATCAGAAATTTCTTTTATTCACCTCTTTATCTTTCTATTAGATTTATCCACCTCACTACATACGCTGTTATTTTTCTCTCATTTT
Source organism: Doryteuthis pealeii (assembly GCA_023376005.1). Classification (NCBI taxonomy): domain Eukaryota; kingdom Metazoa; phylum Mollusca; class Cephalopoda; order Myopsida; family Loliginidae; genus Doryteuthis; species Doryteuthis pealeii. The sequence goes on from JALAJA010000900.1 coordinate 9,523, forward strand.
GTACAATTCTTCTTTTAATTTTCTCTCATTCATCTATCTATTAGAACTTTATTTATTCATCTATTTCTCTTCTATATCATATAATTTATATTTCTATCTCTTTCGTATTATACCGCTTTTATTTGTCTTTTATCTATCTATCTCATTGTTCATATCTATTTATTAGAACTATTTTATTCATCTATTTCTCTTATATCATTTTTCTATCACTTTTCTATTATACCACTTCTATTTTCTCTTACCTATCTTTTTGTTCATATCTATCTAATGGAACTATCTCTAATCTATCTACATATATACAATTAATTTTCTCACTTTTTGTTTTCTATCATACCTTATTTTTCTCTCATCTATCTATCAGAACTATTTTATTCATTTATTTCTAATCCATCTACACATATACAATTATTTTTCCCACTTTCTGTTTTGTATCATACCTCTTTTATTTTTCCTTTATTGATATATATCTATCTACCTATCAACGGCTATTTATTTTTATCGAATATATTTCTAACCATGTCCCCTGAAGCGTCACAAACTACTTTCGAAATAACATAGAGACACGCCTGTGCACACTTCGCGTGCTTTTGCGGTATTCCTCGATATCAGCTGGGGAGATGATCTCACGCTTGATGAAATAAAAAATAACGGACCGTATTTAAGGGGTTCTATCATACGATGAGAGTGACAGTGTTGCGGGTGGGTAGGAGCAGGTGACCGCTGCCGGTCGACGCAAAACGAGTACAGTACAATATCTCAGTCCTCTTCTTCGACCAAGGTCCGCCAGACTCCACACTTTGAGAATGTTTGTAATATCACTTTGCTCTTGAAAGCCCGCGAAACCTTCAACAACCTCTCCCCCATTAATAGGGCCTTGTTTTTTCATTTCCCTATTTACAAACGATAACACTCAAGCTAGCAAACTGCGTGTAATATAGAACGGGCAATGAACGAACACACGTATTTTAACATTCTAAAAAGCATTTTGGTCTCTGCTCAACGTCACGATTAATAAATGAGTGCCTGGGCTATTCGCTCGGCGATGTCGAGGAGAGAATTAGGAACGTGTGTGTGGGTGTATGAGATAGATAGATAGATAGATGGGTAAGGGTATCTGGGAATGGAAGCAGTGTGGTACGTATGTGTGGGTGTATCAAATATATAGATGAGTGGGTGGGACTATATGGGAACAGAAACAGTGTAAACGTGTGGTGTGGTGTACCTGATATATATATATATATATATATTATATATATATATATATATATATATATATATCAGGTACACCACACACACGTTTTACACTGTTTCTGTTCCCACACACACACACACATATATATATATATATATATATATATATAGTTGAGTGAGACCATGTGGGAGGAGAGCAGTGTAGAACATGTGTGTATGTTTATCAAATAGATAGATAGATAGATGGGTGAGGCTATGAGAGAATGGGAGAGGGTGAGAAGAGGAAAAATAAATGTGATGTAAAAAATAGTGAAAGAGAAAGTTAATTAGATCTAAAGTGCTAAATGATATTTAAAAAAGAATATCCTCAAGTGCGATCGAAGCGGTCTTCATTTCACCTCAAAATGGAATGAGATTCTTTCTAAAAATGAATTATATTGGAAGAAAGAGAAACTGAGAGAACAACTCACCAATTTCTTTCTCGTTTTGTTTATATCTGCATATCATTCTATGAATGTTTGTTCACATTTATGTTAATAAATGTTTAGGATCGTTCATATCTGAATTACTTCAGCTCTACCTATGAAGCAATATTTCCGTTATTCGTACGTATTCATACTATCCTGTCGATAACTATCTATCTTAGTCCATTCATGCCCAGTTAATCTGTTCATATCTAAATTTACTTACTTATTTGATGGGAAATAGTTTATCTTTAATTTTGAACAATTAGCATTCATGAAAATCCCTTGTCTTGAAAATGTTTTTTTCAGGAAGCTATATATATATATATATATAGTGTCACGAATAATTACATCACTGCCATTTTTTTGTAAAATGGTTAATTTTCTTTTGAATCAAAGATACCAACATTTTATGATATTTCTTCATCATCATCAAAGCAATATTTCCGTTATTCGTACGTATTCATACTATCCTGTCGATATCTATCAATCTTAACCCATTCATGTCAAGTTAATCTGTTCATATCTATCCTGCACAGTAGGTTAATATCTATCTATTTTGGTTGGTTGGCCTTTTTTTATTTTAAGGCATATCAAACCTTTTCGTGTCAAATCAGGTTAGTGAGGATCGAACACAATACTAATACACTGGTCTATGAAACGATTCTCTGCGTGAGTGTATTACACATGCACACACGCAGAGAATGTTGTTTTTTTTAATTTTCTTATTTTTTTAGATATCACCAGGCATACACAGAATGGACAATCCTAGCACAAGATAACAGCACCAGAATTAATTTTCAGAAATCTTCTGAATGTTGGGATCTTTATACCGAAATAAGAATAGCTCAAAGTAAACAAACAAGATCATAGTTACCTCATTTTTTTACACTTGCATTGTGACAGCCTTCAAAACCAACCGCCAAAACCAATATAAACACAATGCTTTCAACAAATTATAAAACTCTCTCTCTCTCTCTCTCTCTCTCTCTCTCTCTCTCTCTCTCTCTCTCTCTCTCTCTCTAACATGTAGTTTTCTATATTAATGCACTCTGCTCAATATCGGTGAGAGAGCATATATATCTAATTTAGGATAGCATGCACACACAAACAACGTTATTTTCTGACTCACTTGACTTGGTCTGATGATAGCTCCAAAAGCCATTGAATTTAAGTTAACGTTATCTCAAGATATATATATATATATATATATATATATATATATATATATTATATATATATTTTTGCTTGAAGGCAATTATAATGCATGTATCGTATAAAATTCGATAATTATAGAAAATAATCTTGACAAGAGAATCCCGCAAAGGATGGCTCGCTTTGCAGAGCGAGCCATCCTTTGCGGATTCTCTTGTTAAGATTATTTTCTATAATTATCGAATTTTATACGATACATGCATTATAATTGCTTCAAGCAAAAATATAAATATAATTTATTAAACGGTGCTTCTATAAAACAAACAACATCCACAAATCTTATTCACTTCGCCGAAGAGCTTACGGCCGAGTTTGTTTACTACACAATAAACGTCCACTTACTACTATGGTAGAGGCGTGTAGTAGTTTCATTGACAAGGGTAATTTCGCAGGGATTGTTCGCTATTTACCGGCGGCCGAACGGATATGGTCTCTGACTATGACTGTGAAGTCCGGTTTCGATTCCTGTCGGAGGGAGTCGTTAGTATACATCGCTGAAGAGACTTAATAAAGTCGAAACAGTCTGTACGGTGTTCTGCATAGCGAGCCATCCTTTGCGGGATTCTCTTGTCAAGATTATTTTCTATAATTATCGAATTTTATACGATACATGCATTATATTGCCTTCAAGCAAAAAATATAAATAATAATTTATTAAACGGTGCTTCTATAAAAAACAAACAACATCCACAAATCTTATATATTATATATATATATATATATATGTTGTGTGTGTGTGTGGTTGTGTGTGTGTGTTGTTTAGACAAGACCTTATAGTTACTGTAGGGAAACATATCTAGGAGAAGGAAAAAAACTGCATTCAAAACCTGGCTGCCTTTTGGAAGAATGTATCACACTGGTGCACCATTCTTCTGTTATTAGCTTATTCAAAAGGTGTGACTGATTCTACAAAGTTCTTCATTATGAAGGAATCACCTGTGTAAGTAATCTACCATTTCATATCTTTAACTGAATTGTTGGACCCTCATATCGATTGGAGATCGGTGGGAGAGCCCATTACCATATATATATATATATATATATATTATATATATTGACAGTAGTCGTTCTCTTATACATGTTTCGTTGAAAAAGACATGAGATTATGTTTAACAGTTTTTATGGATTTATTTTGTCTTATCTTACAAACGTTTTTTTAGTTTAGCTCATTTTATGAATAAAATACGAAATATTTTTCTCTTTATTTTCTGCTACCACGCGTCTTTCGGGATAAAATCTGATATAAAATCGAAACAAACTTAAATAACTTGAAAGCCGACACGGAAAAAATTATAAAAATCTTTCAAATGAACCTTTTATGTTTTTTAACGAAAGATGCTTACTATATATGCATGTAGTGCTTGTTTTATAAAGAAAGATAGATGTCTATTACCCTTTCTCCAAACGTCTTTTTCGTCTCTAAAGACGTAAATTTATTCGCGTTTTATGCGTATATATGTAGATATACTAATATCTGACCATATCTAGGTTTGTTCATATCTATCTATCTCAGTGTGTTCTCTAAATATTATCTGTTTCAAGTCCGTTCAATATCTAAACTATCTATCTGTTCAAGTCCGTTCAATACTAAACTATCTATCTGTTCGAGTCCGTTCAATATCTAAACTATCTCTATCGAGTCCGTTTCAATATCTCTAATAAAACTATCTATCTATTCAAGCAGTTTCAATATCTAAAAACTATCTATCTATTTCGAGTCCGTTCAATATCTAAACTATCTATCTATTCGAGTCCGTTCAATATCTAAACTATCTATCTATTCGATCGTTCAATATCTAACTATCTATCTATTCGAGTCCGTTCAATATCTAAACTTCTATCTATTCAGTCCGTTCAATATCTAAACTATCTATCTATCTTGTTCAATCTAAACTATTATTGTTCGAGTCGTTCAATATCTATATCTACTGTTCGAGTCCGTTCAATACTAACTATCTATCTATTCGAGTCCGTTCAATAATCTACTCAGTATGTTCAATATCTAACATCTATCTAATTCAATGTCCCGTTCAATATCTAAACTATCTACCTGTTCGAGTCCGTTCAATATCTAAACTATCTATCTGTTCGAGTCCGTTCAATATCTAAACTATTATCTATTCCAAGTCCGTTCAATATCTAAACTATCTATCTTTTTCAAGTCCGTTCATATCTAAACTATCTATCTGTTCGAGTCCATTCAATATCTAAACTATCTATCTATTCAAGTCCGTTCAATATCTAAACTATCTATCTATTCAAGTCGTTCAATATCTAAACTTCTATCTATTCGAGTCCGTTCAATATCTAAAACTATCTATCTGTTCGAGTCCGTTCATAATCTAAACTATCTATCATTCGAGTCCGTTCAATATCTAAACTATCTATCTGTATCGAGTGTCCGTTCAATATCTAAACTATCTATCTATTCGAGTTCCCGTTCAAATATCTAAACTATCTATTCTATTCAAGTCCGTTCAATATCTAAATATTTATCTGTTCGAGCGTTCAATATCTAAACTATCTATCTATTCAAGTCCGTTAATATCTAAACTATCTCTATTCAAGTCTGTTTAAATATCTAAAACTATCTATCTATTCGAGTCCCCGTTCTAAATATCTAAACTATCTATCTATTCAAGTCCGTTCAATATTAACTATCTATCATTCGGCCCGTTCATATCTAACTATCTATTCGAAGCCCATTCAAATATCTAAACTATCTATCTTCTAGTCCGTTCAATATCTAAAACTTCTATCTTGAGTCTGTTCAATATCTAAACTATCTCAGTATGTTCTAAACTATCTATTATTATCTCTATCTATTCAGCCCGTTTCAATATTAAAAGTCTAAGTCCGTTCAATATCTAAACTATCTATCTATTCAAGTCCGTTCAATATCGAACATACTGGAGATAGTTTAGATATTGAACGACTCGAATAGATAGATAGTTTAGATATTGAACGGACTAGAATAGATAGATAGTTTAGATATTGAATGGGCTCGAATAGATAGATAGTTTAGATATTGAACGGGCTCGAATAGATAGATAGTTTAGATATTGAACAGACTTGAATAGATAGATAGTTTAGATATTGAACGGACTCGAATAGATAGATAGTTTAGATATTGAACAGACTTGAATAGATAGATAGTTTAGATATTGAACGGACTTGAATAGATAGATAGTTTAGATATTGAACGGACTCGAACAGATAGATAGTTTAGATATTGAACGGACCATTGAATAGATAGATAGTTTAGATTTGAACGGACTCGATAGATAGATAGTTTAGATATTGAACGGACTCGAAAGATAGATAGTTAGATATTGAACGGACTCGAATAGATAGATAGTTTAGATATTGAACGGACTCGATATTGAACAGACTTGAATAGATAGATAGTTTAGATATTACTTGAAAGATAGATATAGATATTGATGGACTCGAACAGATAGATAGTTTAGATATTGACGGACTTGAAAGATAGATAGTTTTAGATATTGAACGGACTTGAATAGATAGATAGTTTAGAATATTGAACGGACTCGAACAGATAGATAGTTTAGATATTGAACGGACTCGAAAAGGTAGATAGTTTAGATATTGGAACGGACTTGAATAGATAGATAGTTTAGATTATTGAACATACTGAGAAAGATATTTAGATATTGAACGGACTCGAATAGATAGATAGTTTAGATATTGAACGGACTCGAACAGGTAGATAGTTTAGATATTGAACGGACTCGAACAGATAGATAGTTTAGATATTGAACAGACTTGAATAGATAGATAGTTTTAGATTTGAACTGGCTTGAATAGATAGATAGTTTAGATATTGAACGGACTCATAGATAGTTTAGATATTGAACGGACTCGAATAGATAGATAGTTTAAGATAATTGAACGGACTCGAATAGATAGATAGTTTAGATATTGAACGGACTCGAATAGATAGATAGTTTAGATATTGATAAGATAGATAGTTTAGATATTGAACATACTGAGATAGATAGTTTGATATTGACGGACTCGAAATAGATAGATAGTTTAGATATTGAACGGACTGAACAGTAGATAGTTTAGAATATTGAACGGACTTGAACAGATAGATAGTTTAGATATTGAACACTAGATTTGATATGAGATTAGATAGATATGAACAAACCTAGATATGGTCAGATATTGATATATCTACATATATACGCATAAACGCGAATAAATTTACGTCTTTAGAGACGAAAAGACGTTTGGAGAAAGGGTAATAGACATCTATCTTTCTTTATAAAACAAGCACACATACATGCATATATAGTAAGCATCTTTCGTTAAAAAACATAAAAAGGTTCATTTTGAAAGATTTTTATAATTTTTTCCGTTCGTCTTTCAAGTTATTTTAAGTTTGTTTCGATTTTATATCAGATTTTATCCCCGAAAGACGCGTGGTAGCAGAAAATAAAGAGAAAATATTTCGTATTTTATTCATAAAATTGAGCTAAACTAAAAAACGTTTGTAAGATAAGACAAAATAAATCCATAAAAACTGTTAAACATAATCTCATGTCTTTTCAACGAAACATGTATAAGAGAACGACTACTGTCAATATATATATATTATATATATATATATATATATGGTAATGGGCTCTCCCACCGATCTCCAATCGATATGAGGTCCAACAATTCAGTTAAAGATATGAAATGGTAGATTACTTACACAGGTGATTCCTTCATAATGAAGAACTTTGTAGAATCAGTCACACTTTTTGAATAGCTAATAACAGAAGATGGTGCACCAGTGGTACATTCTTCAAAAGGCAGCCAGGTTTTGAATGCAGTTTTTCCTTCTTCCTAGATATGTTTCCCTACAGTAACTATAAGGTCTTGTCTAAACAACACACACACACACACACACACACATACATATATATATATATATATATATATATATATAAGATTTGTGGATGTTTGTTTGTTTTTTATAGAAGCACCGTTTAATAAATTATTATTTATATTTTTGCTTGAAGGCAATTATAATGCATGTATCGTATAAAATTCGATAATTATAGAAAATAATCTTGACAAGAGAATCCCGCAAAGGATGGCTCGCTATGCAGAACACCGTACAGACTGTTTCGACTTTATTAAGTCTCTTCAGCGATGTATACTAACGACTCCCCTCCGACAGGAATCGAAACCGGGACTTCACAGTCATAGTCAGAGACCATATCCGTTCGGCCGCCGGTAAATAGCGAACAATCCCTGCGAAATTACCCTTGTCAATGAAACTACTACACGCCTCTACCATAGTAGGTAAGTGGACGTTTATTGTGTAGTAAACAAACTCGGCCGTAAGCTCTTCGGCGAAGTGAATAAGATTTGTGGATGTTTGTTTGTTTTTATAGAAGCACCGTTTAATAAATTATTATTTATTTTTTGCTTGAAGGCAATTATAATGCATGTATCGTATAAAATTCGATAATTATAGAAAATAATCTAACAAGAGAATCCCGCAAAGGATGGCTCGCTCTGCAAAGCGAGCCATCCTTTTGCGGGATTCTCTTGTCAAGATTATTTTCTATAATTATCGAATTTTATACGATACATGCATTATAATTGCCTTCAAGCAAAAATATATATATATATATATATATATATATATATATATATATTATATATAATATATCTTGAGATAACGTTAACTTAAATTCAATGGCTTTTGGAGCTATCATCAGACCAAGTCAAGTGAGTCAGAAAATAACGTTGTTTGTGTGTGCATGCTATCCTAAATTAGATATATATGCTCTCTCACCGATATTGAGCAGAGTGCATTAATATAGAAAACTACATGTTAGAGAGAGAGAGAAGAGAGAGAGAGAGAGAGAGAGAGAGAGAGAGAGAGAGAGAGAGAGAGAGAGTTTTATAATTTGGTTGAAGCATTGTGTTTATATTGGTTTGGCGGTTGGTTTTGAAGGCTGTCACAATGCAAGTGTAAAAAAATGAGGTAACTATGATCTTGTTTGTTTACCTTTGAGCTATTCTTATTTCGGTATAAAGATCCCAACATTCAGAAGATTTCTGAAAATTAATTCTGGTGCTGTTATCTTGTTGCTAGGATTTGTCCATTCTGTTGTATGCCTGGTGATATCTAAAAAAATAAGAAAATTAAAAAAAACAACATTCTCTGCGTGTGTGCATGTGTAATACACTCACGCAGAGAATCGTTTCATAGACCAGTGTATTAGTATTGTGTTCGATCCTCACTAACCTGATTTGACACGAAAAGGGTTGATATGCCTTAAAATAAAAAAAGCCAACCAACCAAAATAGATAGATATTAACCTACTGTGCAGGATAGATATGAACAGATTAACTTGACATGAATGGGTTAAGATTGATAGATATCGACAGGATAGTATGAATACGTACGAATAACGGAAATATTGCTTTGATGATGATGAAGAAATATCATAAAATGTTGGTATCTTTGATTCAAAAAAAATTAACCATTTTACAAAAAATGGCAGTGATGTAATTATTCGTGACACTATATATATATATATATATATAGCTTCCTGAAAAAACATTTTCAAGACAAGGGATTTTTCATGAATGCTAATTGTTCAAATTAAAGATAAACTATTTCCCATCAAATAAGTAAGTAAATTTAGATATGAACAGATTAACTGGGCATGAATGGACTAAGATAGATAGTTATCGACAGGATAGTATGAATACGTACGAATAACGGAAATATTGCTTCATAGGTAGAGCTGAAGTAATTCAGATATGAACGATCCTAAACATTTATTAACATAAATGTGAACAAACATTCATAGAATGATATGCAGATATAAACAAATCGAGAAAGAAATTGGTGAGTTGTTCTCTCAGTTTCTCTTTCTTCCAATATAATTCATTTTTAGAAAGAATCTCATTCCATTTTGAGGTGAAATGAAGACCGCTTCGATCGCACTTGAGGATATTCTTTTTTAAATATCATTTAGCACTTTAGATCTAATTAACTTTCTCTTTCACTATTTTTTACATCACATTTATTTTTCCTCTTCTCACCCTTCTCCCATTTCTCTCATAGCCTCACCATCTATCTATCTATCTATTTGATAAACATACACACATGTTCTACACTGCTCTCCTCCCCACATGGTCTCACTCAACTATATATATATATATATATATATATATATGTGTGTGTGTGTGTGGGAACAGAAACAGTGTAAACGTGTGTGTGGGTGTACCTGATATATATATATATATATATATATATATATATATATATATATATATATATCAGGTACACCCACACACACGTTTTACACTGTTTCTGTTCCATATAGTCCCCCACTCATCTATATATTTGATACACCCACACATACGTACCACACTGCTTCCATTCCCAGATACCCTTACCCATCTATCTATCTATCTATCTCATACACCCACACACACGTTCCTAATTCTCTCCTCGACATCGCCGAGCGAATAGCCCAGGGCACTCATTTATTAATCGTGACGTTGAGCAGAGACCAAAATGCTTTTTTTAGATGTTAAAATACGTGTGTTCGTTCATTGCCCGTTCTATATTACACGCAGTTTGCTAGCTTGAGTGTTATCGTTTTGTAAATAGGGAAATGAAAAACAAGGCCCTATTAATGGGGGAGAGGTTGTTTGAAGGTTTCGCGGGCTTTCAAGAGCAAAGTGATATTAACAACATTCTCAAAGTGTGGAGTCTGGCGGACCTTGGGGTCGAAGAAGAGGACTGAGATTATGTACTGTACTCGTTTTGCGTCGACCGGCAGCGGTCACCTGCTCCTACCCACCGCAACACTGTCACTCTCATCGTATGATAGAACCCCTTAAATACGGTCCGTTATTTTTTATTTCATCAAGCGTGAGATCATCTCCCCAGCTGATATCGAGGAATACCGCAAAGAGCACGCGAAGTGTGCACAGGCGTGTCTCTATGTTATTTCGAAAGTAGTTTGTGACGCTTCAGGGGACATGGTTAGAAATATATTCGATAAAAATAAATAGCCGTTGATAGGTAGATAGATATATCAATAAAGGAAAAATAAAAGAGGTATGATACAAAACAGAAAGTGGGAAAAATAATTGTATATGTGTAGATGGATTAGAAATAAATGAATAAAATAGTTCTGATAGATAGATGAGAGAAAAATAAGAGGTATGATAGAAAACAAAAAGTGAGAAAAATAATTGTATATATGTAGATAGATTAGAGATAGTTCCATTAGATAGATATGAACAAAAAGATAGGTAAGAGAAAAATAGAAGTGGTATAATAGAAAAGTGATAGAAAAATGATATAAGAGAAATAGATGAATAAAATAGTTCTAATAAATAGATATGAACAATGAGATAGATAGATAAAAGACAAATAAAAGCGGTATAATACGAAAGAGATAGAAATATAAATTATATGATATAGAAGAGAAATAGATGAATAAAATAAAGTTCTAATAGATAGATGAATGAGAGAAAATTAAAAGAAGAATTGTACAAAATGAGAGAAAAATAACAGCGTATGTAGTGAGGTGGATAAAATCTAATAGAAAGATAAAGAGGTGAATAAAAGAAATTTCTGATAGATTATATATATATATATATATATATATATATATATATATATATATATATATTTATTTATATATATATAAGGAAAAAATGAGTAAAGAAAAGAAATTTGATTATTTTAATAATAATAATAATAACGTAAATCCGTATACATTTTGATAAACAGACCGAAACACATGTGTCAGTGATATCGATAAAATTCATTTTATCCATCTACATTTCTTTTCTTTACTCATTTTTTCCTCATAATGTCGGATTCATTTCCTATTCTCACACACACACACACACACATATATATATATATATAAATAATATATATATATATATATATATATATATATATAGTCATCCACAGACATCGTGTTTCGACGTTTCACGTCTCATCAGTATGGCTAGACACAGCAACTAACTCCAGCCAGGAGCGAAATCAGACTGGCTTTACGTCTGCTCGATCCGTTAACCTCTAGGCCATCGCCAGCTGCCATTTAAGGAGTGGTGTTTTAACTGTTTTAAATGCATACATCTGTGTATATACTTTAGGATCACCAGAGAGATCAAATATGTAAACAAATGATCATTGCGTTATGCTGGCGGTGAAAGTTTATTAAAGTCGCTCCTAAAGAGCTCTACTGGGTTATAAGTGTTTCGACGTTTCACACACACACACACATATATATATATATATATATATATATATATATATATATATATGCACACATATTTACCAACCTCTCTGCATGAGCACGATATGACACAAGGTCAATTTCTTCGCTTAAGAAACTGGCATTGTGTTTAACAGGTTTAATCGTTTTATATGCGTTCTTATTTAATTTTGTTAGTTTTTCTAATCTATTTTATTACATTAAACTTAAATACTTACGCCTGGGGGGTGCATATTCTTGCTAATAATCATAAAAATGACTTCAGATATGCGACAAAAAATATTTTTAAATAACTAATAATAAAAAAATAATGCAAGACTATTATCTCGATAACTATTAGTGTATATACATAAACAACATGATGGCATGGAGGAGATTAGAAAAGAAAAACAATGTCTAGCTTTGTGGCTAATTTGAACGACACCTGCAGAGTAATATTTATAGAGCGCTGTTACGAGAAGACAAGTAAACCAAGATGAGTATTGTGTGTTCAAATCTAACCAGAGGTGTGTTCATTATTTCAGACCCATGCTGCTTAATTGTTGTAGAATAAATGTAAAAATGCCCAAAAGAGTCTCAATGAAGAACAAAATAAGCTAACGAAATACAACTCAAAATAATGACAGAAAACTCAATTGTTGAAATCAACTCCACCCAAGAAAATACGCATTATTTTGGTGACATGAAAATGTTAGTTACAACAAAACAACTTCAATTAATCATATTATTTAAAACGTACACGTGTGTTAAACCGTTGGTGTTTGTAGAAATAGCTCCTTTGCTTCCAGGGTCATTCCATCGCTCCGATGTAAACTTTTTTAGGATGTTCTTTTAAATTGATGGTGGCTTGATAGAATATATTAGGTTGGGGGTAGTTTCTATTTAGAGGGTACTAGAATTATGTTCGGTTGGTTGGTTTACGGTATGTCAACCCCCCTTTCCGGTTATTCTACGCTAGGTTAGTTTCATACCTAAGATCGGGGTTTTTTGGCGTGGTTTTACCCCTTTGTAGAAAATACAGTCGGTTTCTTCTAAGGCTCATTAAGTCTTATCGAGGAAAATGTCCTTTGTATTTGGAATCATTCAGAAAAGGATGGTCTATTATTTCTGGTACCTGTATTTTTAGTTGTACAATTCTGTGGTGAGCTTATTTGAATTAAACGTCATTTTCTGCAAAATGTTGTTGTTGAACAATGATTGTCCTGCCTGATAAGGCCAGTTAACGTTGGTTGGTTGGTTGGTTGGTTGGTTGGTTGGTTGGTTGGTTGGATTTTACAGCATGTCAACCCTTGTAAGGTTATTTTATACGAAGTTTTGTTTAATTGATTCTTAATGGGTGCTCATTTTTTTTACTCAATTTTAAACACATTATTCAATTCTCATTTTTTTATCTATTTAACCCATAGATGGGACCCTAACAGGTACTACCACTCTAGATCATGGTGGTCCTGGGAGTAATGGTGATAAATAGGTACTACACCTTCTACAGAGCTTCAGAATTGGAACTTCACCATCAGATAGTTTAACGTCATACCCAGGAAATTTAAGACCCTGAGCCACCACCTTCTAGCATGTATATGATAAAAAGGGTTGGGGTTGCCATTAGGGTAATAGGGATGGGACAATCGTATTGGTACTAAGGTTTGATGTGACCCGCTGATTGGTTGGAGAGGGCTTCTTCGGTCGCTCTAGCCTAAGTAAGGGCCAAAGTGGAGTGTTGCATTTCATGAACTGCTCAGCCGCCATGGTTCCATCCTAAAGCATCACAGGTTGCTACACACGGCTAATAGGTGACCACATTGGGAGGGATCTTATCCCGCTATAGAGGTGCAGTCGTGTATTCTAAAGCCCCAGCCGACAGGGCTTCAAGAGTAATGGCATGAGCAACATCTAAAATTAACCCCACAATGCATTTTTTTGAAGAGTCCATCTGCATTTTCAGAAGCCTCCACAAAAGGGATTAAATCGGGGGAACAAGCAGGCCACTTCATCGGCCGTTTTCCATAAAAGCCTAGTCGTTTGATACTCTGTAGTCTCTCTTGCTGCATGCTAAGGGGCTTTATCTACATGAAAATTAATCGCCAGGGCTTATTGAGGAAAACACCCTTTGTATTTGAAGGAGTCAAGAGAGGTGTTTTTATTATTTCTGGTATCTGTGTATTTTTTTAACTGTACGATTCTGTATTGAGCTTATTTGAATGGAAACGCCATTATCTGCAACGTTATGACGTTGTTGTTGAACAATGATTTTACTGCATGATAAAGCCAGTTAACGTGCGACAAATTCAATGAAACAATTATATAAAAGCCGAGATGTCCTACCTACCTACAACCTATTCTTCTGACCTATCATCTTCAATCACTTGTTTTGATCCATCTAACACTCCTTTACTGGATCTGCGGTTTCAATTTGAAGATACCGAAGAAATGCCCAGGGATCATTGAATCAAAATCGGGATTGTTCTTTTATGATGGAAAATGCAATTGAGATGAAAAGTTCGTGGATATCATAGAAATCCAGGAGAAAATGTTTTCATGTCTGAATAACATGGCTTTAATAATTTATACGAATAAGATATTTTGTCCTATAATTATTAGAAACTTTTTTAATTGTTATTGTTGTAAGTGAAGATTTTCCCTATAAGATAGATGGACTCGTCCAACGAAACACATAAAGATACGATTACGCGAGGTTATTTGAAGTCGAGTCACTACTAATCGAGAAGTTACTCATACAGTTGGAGAACTGTACGGTGACTCTATTATTTATATCCATGTACAAAAAATAATAAACCTTTTTCTTTCTTTTTTTCAATAGTGTTAATTGGTTAATTCAGTCTCAAGTATCATACATAAATAAATATATACTAATCCTTTTTTATTGATTGATTGATTTTAATGGCATGCCAAACCATCTAGGGCTATTTTATGCCTAGATGTAAAGAAATCGCTTTCATTGTAGGTTATATTCTATTTTCGTGAAGTTGTTTCCTAAGATTTTTTTTTCTTTCAAACCCGATCCTATAAATACATATCATTTTCAAACATCAATTTACAGATCGATTACAAATGAGACCCTAGAAGGTACTACCACTCTAGATCAGAGTAGATCTGGGAGTAATAGCAATGAAGGGGACTCACACTGCCCAGATCGCATGATCAGATGCAGTTTACTTTCATACCCAAGAACCCCCCCCCCTCTCTGCAGGTGATATAATCAGTGTATTCTAAACTCCGATGACAAAGCTTGAATGTTATTTATTCAATAACTGAAATGCACAACTATATATTGCCATTCTGATCTATTTACCTATCTATTTTAATATCTATATCAATTTAGTTTGATTTACATCCATATATCTATAAAAAGTAAAAGTAAAGTAGTCGAATTGGCCTATTTTTGGTATCAGCGAGGTAGTCTATCCACTTTTCACTAACTCTAGTCCAGGAAGTTTGTTTTTGTGTCTGAGGTGGAGCGCTACTCATAAAATCAGCTCCCCATCTCACACACAGATCCAAGTTGTGCTACTCATGCGCTGAGATTGTGAAGGCCGGTATCGAACCAGAAACCTTGTGGTTCCTATGTGGATGCACTATTGATAGTTAGATTTTCCTCAAACAGACCATTTATTAGTGAGTTTAAAATCCCGCAATGTGTCTTATATATCACTAAGAAATAAAGGTTTACATAGTATATGGTGCGGTTAATTTGCATACTCGTTTTAACAAAACCGGGTTTAATAAATACTTGGTGTTATTGATCTCTAATATTATTGTCTTATTCCCAACGCATTAAAATCAATTCTATGAATAATTTTATATAGAACCAATATAAATATACTTAAAATAAGTAATCTTTTTTATATGCGTTCTTATCTAATTTCATTAGTTTTCTGATTTACACATTTCATTACATGAAAATAAAAAGGTGTACATGGGAGCTATAGAATGACCCTGAAAACAAAGGGCTATTACTAGAAACTATCGAACCCCAACGGTTTAACACAGATGTGCGTACGTTTTAAATAATATGATTAATTTGAGTTATTTCTGTTGTCTTTTATTTATACTAGCAAATATATGCACTCTCCGGGTGCAAGGATTTAAGTTTTAATATAATAAAATATTATGTTAACTTAGAAAGGCTAATGAAACTAAATAAGATGCCGATAAAAAGATTTGAAACAGAGGGGTAACAACTAAAACTTGCTTTTCTACACTCCCGTCTTTCATAGCTAAATTTTCATAATTTAAATATTTAGTTAAATAGGAAGTAAAGAATAGAATTACTGTTAATATTGTTAATGGATTTCTTTTAAGATTTATTGAACAGATTTTTGCTCATATTCATTAAGATAAAACCAAACAATTAGTAATCAATAATACTGAGCACATATTTATTAAAATCAAATTTTTAATATCAATATGCAAATTAGCCTTCCCATTCACACTACAAACTGCTATTTTTTGTATATATAAATACAGTTGCATGTTATTAGTATGTAGATATGGACAACAGTATTTATAATGTAAAAACAATTTTATTAATAATTGAGAGATTTGAATAAAAAGAAAATCATGGAGAATGTGATGTAAATAACTAAGGGAATTGTGACTACATTAGTAATATAGTTTCGGTTACAGACAGAAAACACACAATCTCCATTATAATAAGATATATCATTACATTATAATTTAAATACTTACACCGGACGGCGCATATTCTTGCTCGTTTACTTTAATGTATATAGGCATTATCACTTGACGGATGGTAATAAACACCACTGTAATTTTTCAAGAGAATACATGTGGCCATGACTGTGGCGAGTCGCTCGTGACGGCGTGAACATCATCGTTTTGAGAAATGTCTCTTCTTGGTTTAGTGCGTCATCGCGATTTTGGCCATGTCAGTAGTGACGCCATGATGATCACCTTTGCTGGCCACTTTTGCCTCCTTTGGCGCGCCAAAATCTTGCATGCTGGATTGTTTGGGCCATGCTCTTGTTGTTTTGATTGAGAGACGGTTGAATGGGCTTCTTAATTGGAGATTCCATATTAAGATTTTCAATTTGTACCATATGTTTCTAGAGTGTTCATAATTAAGATTTGATAGTGCTAGACATTTTAGATCAACATCCAATAATGTGGAATTACGTTCAACTCGAAACTAACACAAAGTATATACATCGTCATATATATATATATATATATTATATATATATATATATATATAAACGAAGTGTTCCAAGGATGGATATTTATTCTTGATGGTACCATTGATACACTTCATGTTTTCTATAATTCCACATTGTGGGATTGATTTCCCTATTTTACCCCCCCCCCATATATTATATATATATATATATATATTATATATATATAAGATGAAGAATAAATTTAAACTTGCTTCATTACAATAATTATTTCAACCGTATTTAATACGGCATCTTCAGGTAATCACAAGAACATGACTCTTCTTGTGATTACCTGAGATGCCGTATTAATACGATTGAAATAGATTATTGTAATGAAGCAAGTTAGAGTTTTCTTCATTTACTAAATTTCTTGCTCTGTCCTGTTACTCACTGGTATTAGGCACATTAAGCTCTCCTTATGGTCTACCTGCATCAGCTTGGTTAAAACCATACATGGAAAGACCCTAACTACGGAAAAAAAAAACTATATATTTAATTATAATATAATCACGGGCAATCATATATGTGCTAAGGTTTGACCTGACCAGCCGACTGATTGGAAGGCCTCTCCGATCGTCTATCCAGAGTAAGTAAGGGCCAAAGTGGAGTGTTGCATGTCATGGACTGCTCAGCCACCAGCGTTCCATCCTTATGCATCAGGGTGCAGTCGGTGTAGTATAACGCCCCAAACGACAGGTCTCCATTTCATATGTAGTTCCTACATTTCATTTTAACTGGGCAGTAGAAAGATGTTACAAGAACTTCTTTTGAACATGAGTTCTTGAAATATGGAAATCTTGTTAACTAGTTGTTTATATCGTCAGAAATCTACAAATTTCATGTGAGGTAGTATGCACATTTATTTGTATTGGCTAATCGAAATAGAACTGAACTGCATATGATGTCATCAGATTTTTGGGTGTAAATTTCAATTTTGTGAAGGCTAATGAACGGATTTATTTAACGGTTGGTTCGAATTAAATAAATTTACTTGGTTCCAGTAACCGAAACATTGAATGAATTATTATATGTCAGGACGAAGCACTACACTTTCTGGAGTAAGGCAATCGTGTTATCAACACACGCACACATATACATATATATATATATATATATATAATATATATATATATTATATATATATGTAAGTGTGGTATATGTATATTTATGTATGTATATATGTATATGTGTATGTATTATTATAATATATATGTATGTATGTATATGTATGTATATGATATATATATATATATATAATATATGTATATATATGAATATTATATATGTATGTATGTATATATATATATATAATGTGTGTGCATGTCTAATGATATTTATACATACGTATATCTCTAGGTAAGAATCCTTACGAGTCCCGAAGGAATGCACATATCTCCAGATTCATATGTGAATCGGTTGAGATTAATTTGTAAATTATGGTTACTTAAATTCAATACCAGATTATCTAATAAGGTTGACATTAATCTATATTTAGAAGGCATTCAGATATCGGTTGATGCACTTACATTTTGGGGGTATTTTTTAATAATTGTCTTTTAATATAACAAAGACCCATTAAGAGCTATTTATAATGGAAGAAATAACAGATTTAGTTCAAATCCATCATTCTGTAATTCAGAAATGTAAAGAAATGCAATTGCTAGTCCACTAATAATTTTAAAATCTACAAACTACCCGTGTTATAAGTGTTGATAAACGAACAAAGATAATCGAGCAATTTCTCTTGAGGTCTAGGATTTAGAGAGTCCCTTAGTTTCTCTAGAGTCATGCGTTGTGTTTAAATCGGATGAAAGTTTGAAAGGCTGATTTTCAAGGCAAATTGACTCATGAGTGATTTCTTAACCCCATAGTAGTCGGTACCCGGAATATTTATCTTCATGGTACATCAAGTCAATTGGTTATTATAATGAAATCTTATTTCAGTCTCGGCATTATATATACACACACATTGATGGATAGATAGATAACGTCGATATAAGAGTTGTATATCATTGGGGCATTACATTTTTCACTGAACCGTTACTACTGATCAATTTCATATCTACTTGTGTGTGAGTAGACTGGCAAACATACATATTCAGCTTTTTAGATTAAGCCACATACTATACATTCATATATATATATATTATATATATATATATATTATATATATATATAGTTACAGTTACAATCCATTTTTGAGAGATGGATACTCCACCGCTAATCGGATAGCCAGCGAAAAAACTTGGAAATTTACAAAATTCACACACACATACACAAACGTGTCCAGTTATAAAGTTCGAGAACGCGGATTTTTATCAGAGAAAAGATAAATTACCTCAGAGGGTTTTTTTGGTAAAGACGACACGATTCAGTGGTAATCAATCAATGTTTTATTGATAAAATAAAACAAAGAAAGCCACCTGAGTATTTAATGTTTCAAAATTGCCTAATTCTGCATAAACTGGCCGAAAAGGTTGATATTCTGTAAAACAACCAACAAAACAACAACAGAAAAGCATAGAATAATATATAAACAGACTTAATTGTGTAGATATAACAAAACGTATATACCCAGTATGCATTTGTGTTTCGCTATTTCACACACACGCAAATGAGCAAGCTTACACCGATATTTGCATCTACAATATTTATATAACATTGCATCGACTCAATAGAAATAGTCTTCTTTTTCGCATGGAATGAGAGAAAGCAAGCCTCCTTAAAAATGTCGTATCTTGATCAAATCTTCGTAGATTAGGAAAGTTAAACAACTAGTCGTCAAAAAGAATAAAAACTGCGCTTAAAATGTCTAAGCGGCGCCAATGAGTTGCTGAAAATAAATCAAGAAAATGCCAGAAGCCAATCTTGGAATCGGGCGATGCAATTATAGGGTCGGGATTGAAATGGGGAAAAGACAAGTGGGAATCAGTTTGCCGCTAAAAACTCGAGAGTATCAGAATGTGGACGCTTCTTAAGATGTCGATGGGAATATAAATACAGATGATATCACCAAAATTCTTTACTGTCCATTTTATGTAATCTCGCCTAAAAATCACCTCGATTGCAGTTTTCATTCCTCTTTCTTATTGATACTGGTTCATCTAACTTACTTTGATCCTTCGATTCCAAAGGGACATCGCTCAGAGAATCATTTGGTCAAAGTGCTTCCTGCTTAATATACAATTATAACGGCTTATAATAAAAATATCGTAACACACACATATATATATATATATATATATAATTTGCCAACCCCTCCACACAAGCAGGATGAGACACAAGGTCAATTTTTTAAGCGTAGTTTAACAGGTTTGAATTCTTCTCCTAGACTGTTTACCTAGCCAAGGTTTAAAACCCAGTTTGTCCCAATATTTACTCATTGCTGGGAGGAGAGTAGTTGGATGCATACCTCTCCCGAGGGTATTAGGGATATGTGAAATGCAAACAGCCTCGTCCAGAATTTAAATTCGTATCGACGAGTCCATTTCCTAGTATTCTAACCATTACACCACGGGCATCCATGGATACATGATAAATATTAGTCTGTGAGTTGTATAAATTCATCACGAAGGTCATGCTTGTGTTTTATTTACTAAAATATAAAAATTATAAAACATTTAACACCTATGTAAAATTGAATTTATAAACTGGGTGATTACCTGAAATTCTACGAAGCATATATTTGAAATATAAAGAAGTCAAGAAATTAAAATTTTCTTGAGTATATGAATGAAAAGATATTTTAAAAATCTTCATATTATTGTTTTAGCAATTGTAAATATCCTATAATATAGTCTACTTATATAGAACAATTTCATACGCTCACACACACCCATATATTAAAGATAAATATATATTAGTATATGGAAGAAATAGGTAATTAATCCGGCATTATGTAGAAATAAAAAAACACAGAATTCCGAAAAGATAAAATACGTTGAGTTTTCTATTTTCTATATATAGTATATTTTCATATAATGTAATTCTGTGATACTAGGGTTTCATTCTTCTTACGTTTGAATGTGCAAGAAGTATGAAATCACAGGGTCACAGAATGACTTTCATGCAAGAAATGAATATATATATATATATATATATGTATGCACACACACAAACACACACACACACAATATATATTTATATATATATATATATATATATATATAATATATATAGTTAATTGCCAATCCACCAAACAAACAAATATATTTACTTCTAGATCAATTAAGATCGATTTAAAAGTTCTCATAAAAAGAGTTAAATCTGTTTAAAATCGATTAGGTTAAATCCTCCGACTATAGTTTTCACGCAGTAGCGAATCTTCAGGGAGTTTATTTGTCCAACCAGCCGACATGTATTTAATCTGGGTTGTACCCATTCCTAAGTAGGGGATGTGCACCTACCTTCTTTTCCCTTACGTTATGCCTGAATCTACTTGGCATAGTCTTGTTTGTAACATGTCTACATTTGTTTTGTCAACTCCGATGCGAGTTCAATATTCGCATCTGGTCCCTGCATTCAGCTATTCTTAGTTTTTCTTGCAAGCACGTATGCACGGGTTATCATTTCCTTTATGTGATGGTGCCCTCTTAATTATTTCCCCCACCTCCGGATCCCTACCATACTTTTCTTTTAAAGCCCACATATTTTGCTAGTGTAGTTGTTTTCACTTGTTTTTTTATCCCTAAATGATAACCTGTGCTGAGATATCGCTGTTTTATAGCTTGTTGCATCGCCCTACGTAAATCTTCCTTTTTTGTGGTTGGTGACTTTGCCACGCTTCATACACCACGTCCTTTAGTAAACTTTTTTCTGTACGGGGCAAAATTTGTGACCTACAGTTACATGTTGATTCATTTTTATTTTTGCTCTTTTCCCAGCAATCAGGGTAGGTCACAACCTACTTAGGAATGGGTACCGCCCAGATATAATAAATATTATATAATGTCGATGGTTGGACAAAGCAACTCCCTGAAGATTCGCTACTGTGGAACTATAGTCGGAGGATTTTAACCCATTCGGTTTTAAAACATACATATACATATATATATATATATATATATATATATTATATATATATATATATATAATTGATAGATGATCACTCCACTAATAATACCACAAAATTTTGTTCCACAACTAACTCACCAAGTGAGCTATGATAAGCATTTACTATTGCTTTGCTCTGTCTCTGCCCCCCCTCTCTCTGTCTTCTCTCTCTCTCTCTCTGTCTCATATATATATTATATATTATATATATATATATATATATATATATAAAGAATTTATGAAAAACTTTTTAAGGAAAGATTCCCTTTAAAAATTATTTCAGGGATGAAAAGTTCCCTTTTTTCTTTTTCTTTTTTAATTTCTCAAAAAATTGAATTTAATGAAGTATGGAATTAAATATAAGGGGTATTGAGAAATTTAAAAATTTGAGAAATCAAATAAGTTTGGAATTACCTTCTTAAAATTCTATCTAGGAAGAACTGAAATTTATTGTTGTATCTATTTCTGTATGATTTGTTTCCGGTTTATATAATATTATATATATATATATATATTTATATAGGTCGTGCAACGTAGTCTTGTTGCAGAGAAATGGAAGTTCCACGATATTAGTATAAAATACATTACTCGACGTCACTCGAAGCAAGCACATCTTGTGTTACCATAACAACGTATTCTCATTTCTAGTAGTGATACCAGTTTTCAAAAAATAATGATAAATTTTATCTGCACGACTTGATGATGAAGTGTTTAAATGATTGAACTTATAAATACATTGGTATTATAATTATGTGTGTGTATGAAATTAGAAATGTTCCTGTGTATAAAAAAACAATACACAGACAGACAAGCGTCTATGTATTTACTAACCCCTCCTAAGCATGATGAGACAAAAGTTCAATTTTAACAGGTTTGAAATCAGATTTTCCTTATTCTAGACCAGTTGCCATACTAAGGCTAATAGAGCCCAGTCTGCCCTACTATTTACCTATATGTAAGGAGAGTAGTTTGAATCATACCTTTTCAAAATAAATTAATAAAATGCAAGTCAGGAAATCTAATTTGTTTGTTTTGTCAATCTGAAGCGTGTGTTAATCTTTTTTCATTTCACAGTTTTCTTTAACTGTCAATCAATGTTCTACTTTACATTTTATCAATTTCTATCATTTTATGTTTAATATGTTTGAGAACATCAAGAGCACAGAATTCAAGGTAAACACTCAGTAGACAATTTTACTCATTTTTTCTTTTATTTATCACACAAATATATATTTTTTAATGCTTCACCCCACCCCCAAATATTGTATCATTGTTATCAGCACCCAAAAAGTCTATCATTTTTTATCTTCCCCTCCCAATATATCATTTTTTTTTCTCCCCCCCCCCACCCAAAATATTGTATCATTTTTTATCACCCACCCCAAATATGTTTCCCTTTTATCAACCCTGATTATTTTTTAATATTTATCAACCTGAAATTTATAATTTTTATCATCACCTCGATAGGTTTAAAATGTTTATCCCTATCACCTAAATCTATCATTTTTTCATATCACAGACCAATTAGAGTTAAACAATTCAAATCAGGTATACAACTTGGTTAGCGGGGCTTAGAATATGTTTGACTGATAGTAGAAGCAAGATCCCAAAAATGGATGTCCTGGTTATGATGACTGAACTGCATCTGATGGCGAGGCTAC
>JALAJA010000902.1:0-17631 GCA_023376005.1 Doryteuthis pealeii
TTAAACTCCGCTGGGTGGTCACTACAAGAATAGGCTCAGTCCTAACAGTGGATTCTATTTCACTAATTTAATTTACTAATTTAAAAACTATTAGTTCTCACTAAGTAAAATGATGTTTTTTAATCACTTTTAATCAAAATCCATTAACTTAATTTTTTTCTGCATCAAGTCAAATTAGCTACCAAAGCTTTTAAACAAGAAGTCAACAATAACAGTTACTATATAATCTCCTTAGACTAGTATTATTTACAACAATTAATTCGAACAAAACTGGTAAGTCAGACTGGTTATTTCTCTAATATCAACAGATTTAATCCTTTGTTTCATCATTCTTTCATACATTCAAAAAACCCATGTGGGTAAAAAATATATCAAGATTAATGATTGTCTCCCTTGAGCCATGTGCCTTTTTTCAAAGCCAACCAAGTCACAGGCTCGCAACTTTAGCGGCAAAATGAAAGATAGAATTCTTCCTCTTTTGTTACAGCGCCTCTTGGGTTAGGACGCAAACGTTGCTTCCTAATTCAGCAGATATGGAGGACGTTACACACATTGCTCCTTATTCAGCAGATATAGGAAGGACGCAAAACATCGCTCCTTATTCAGTGCAGATAGAAAAGGGCCATTGTAATTAACATTTCCCATAGACAATCCATTGTTTGCAAACCACAAGAGTATTTCAAGTATAATTCTTGTTTGATAAATGTATTAATACATGTATTAAGAAAATTCCATGTGTGTTCATGTTTTTCTGTTTTAAACTCTTGTCTGTTCAATATTCATGGCGTAAATCAGCACAGTGGATCTAGTTTTTTTTTTAATAACTTGTCATTTGGTATGTGAAGGCATTAAGACCCTTAAATTTTGAATATAGATATTCTTGTGTATAAGTATATAAACATTTCAGTAATGGTTTGCAAATTAGAATCTACAAGGGGCGGGTTAGAGCAGTCGGTAGAGCGTTCAGCTAGAAACCACAGGTCCTAGTTCGATACCGGCCTCTCGCTAACTCAGCGTATGAGTAGCACAAGGATCTGTGCGGTAAAGTAAGGAGCTGATGTAGTGTGGCGCTCCACTCAGACGCTAAAATAATCTCCTTGGTCTAGCGCAAGTGAAAAGGGGATAGATCCATCGCTGATTGCTTATACAGACTTTAGGCGCCCCGACAATTTACTAACAATTGATATTGCATATCAAACATAACTCACAGGCCAATTCACTCGTATGTCGTCTTAATAGATAACCATATTTTCTATCATTACATATTAGTTTTAACTGTAACCGTTATATTATTAGGGATTTATTAAACAAATATTAAGAACTTTTATATGGAAATAAACGGAGGCATATAAACAGTTATAGCAAATAGATATTAATATTTCCAAAAAATTGAACATTCAATACTTTCTGTTTTACTAGAATGTTCATGCAAATTATTAATTCAGAGATGTGGTAGAAAAGGAAACATTTTTTGCCACCATCTTGGAATTTTATATCTCATTGCTGGTAAGCTATTCATATAGAGAATTGTGTATTTACCAACCCCGTGCCTCCGATGAGCGGCTATGACAAATGTCATTATTAAACAAAGTTTAACTGGTTTGAATTCAGAGTTTTCCTTCTCCTAGACTGATGCTATCCAGGGTTAAAGAGCCCAGTCTAGCCCTACTATTTACTGTTACTGAGGAAAATAGTTGAATGCATCTCTTTCCAAGTGTAAGTCAACTATATGAAATTCAAAGATCCGTCTTGGACTTGCACTTGTGTTACGTGTCCACATGATGATAACCATTATACATGGCCTGATTTCATCATAGCACAGGTTGGTTTGGTTTTGATTTTTGTTTTACGTCATATCAACCTCAGTGGGTCATTTGATGCGGAGAAAGTTTTGAACAAATTATTTCTAACTGGATATCAATTTGTTTTTATAAACCCATCTTTCCTATTCAACCAATAGATGGGACCCTAACAGGTACTACATCTTGGGTCAGAGTGGATCAGGAGCAATGTTGATGAAGGGTGCTCCACATTCCCCAAGCTCCAGAAATGGAACCTCACATCAGATAGTTTAATTCCAAGGCCATGAAGACCCTCAACGCCCACCTTCTAGCACATATATACTAAAAAGGGTTCAGGCTTGCCATAAAAGCCATAGGTTGGATCAATCATATAGGTGCTAGGGCTGGACGTGACAGCCGTTTAATTGGAGGAAGCCTCTCCAACTGCCCGTCTAGCCCAAGTTTTAGGCCAAAGTGGAGTGTTGCATGTCATGGACTACTCCGCCACCTGGGTTCCATCCTTAATCACAGGTCACCCCCAACAGGTGGCCTCATTAAAGAATGTTACCCTCTGCAATTGGTGTATTCTAATGCCACCACGGGCAGCATAGCACAAATAGGCAAAATCCATTACATGACTATGAATACAGAAAATCATCATATACTTGTATTTTAAAGTGGAATATGATTGTTTAATCTGTTACCTTTGTTTCCCTGTCAATAAATTACTTCAACTGCATTACCTGCAGAAACACCCCTGGATATTATACTAAACATCCAATAGTGTGGCTCCAGTTCAACATCCTCCTTCATTGCTATTACTTTAAGGTTCACTCTGATCTACAGTGTAGTTCTGGTTAGGATCCCTCTATGGCTCAAATATATCTTTTGAAAATTATCAGTACTAGCAAAAGAGAAACGCATTCTGGCGGTGTAATATTCAATTTTGAAAGATAATGCCTGAATGCGGGAGTTAAAAATTCAGTGTCAGAGAGTTTGTACCATAAGTAAAATAATGAAATCTATTAAAGGAGTAAAAGATGAAAATTGAAACAGAAATTAGTTCTGATAACTTTAATTATATATTAAACTAAAACAAACTATATATAAATATATATATGATTTATCAAATAAATTTCTAGTGTGTTTATTCTATGTTATGACAATTTTGGGATAATGGACATAAGCATGATTGTAGTTTTGGTTACAAACAAAATAGAGACTTAATCTCTATTATTAATTGATTGGATAGAATATGTGAAGCCATATGTGCAAACAAATGTTTATTATTAAATGGGAATAGTTACTTTAAATCGTATAAATGCATAAATTATTTATATTGAAACAATACAACTTCGAACAAATTATTTGTATTAGATAAGAATACTTGATATCATAAGGATTGGTTTCTTTGTTTAATGACATATCAACGTTCATGGGGGTATTTACTGCCTAAGCTATCTTTGCAGAAGAAGAGTAGTGGTACTAGTTAACCCATAGTTGGGGGATGAGGGGCTTCATCCCTTTCCCAAGGGTATTAGTCCAAAAATGAATGTGATAGCATGACTGGAGTTCAAACTCCTTCACTAGGATGTTCAAGTCCAGCGTGTTAACTACTACACCATGGGGATTCTCTCTGATATCATATCATTATCAAGTCATGCTTGGATTTCCATGACATTCTCTCTCTCTCTCTCTCTCTCTCTCTCTCTCTCTCTCTCTCTCTCTCTCTCTCTCTCTCACTTGTAACATTTTGGTGCTTGAATATTTTAAAAGGAGGAAAATTAACTTTGTAGCTGTAGACATTTTGATGCCAGATACTGTCAAAATAGCAATTTCTGTTTAATTAGCAGAAATTCAATTTTATAATATTAAACCTAATGGTATTAAAATATCATTCATTTTATAAATAGATATAATAAATATCTAATTTAAATACTCGTTATCCATGGCTTTAATAAAACATGGATATTAGGTTTACTTCAGTTATGGTAATTCCATGTCAATTTTTCTGAAATAAGGATAAAGTTATACAATCCCGACCGACACTACGTCACCACCGTCGATGTATATACTAAGCTTTATGCATGAGCAGCATTAAGTTTAACAGGTTTGAAATCAGTTCTCCTTCTCCTAGACTGGTTGCGATACCAATTTTTAGTGCCCAGCCTGCCCTACTATTTACCCATTGCTGGAAGGAGAAGAATTGGATTCATAAATTTCCTAAGACTTAGTGCTAAGTGAAATTGAACCAGTATCACCAAGGATTTGAACTCGGATCAATTTCCTCTGACGATGACCATTACACAACAATCACTTCCCTTTTTATTACAGTAACTCATTGTACTAATTTGCTATGCCCTCTAACCTACATAAGAAATTCTTTTGATCAACCGTAAGCAGAGGCAGAAGAATAAACTGACTTTGCCTCTGTAAAGGGGTAAAATCCAACCAATAGGTTTTACCTGTTGGCTATGAGTGGTAACTATAATGCTTAAGGATGGAACCCTAGTGGCTGAGCAGTCTATGACATGCAATACTCCCCTTTGGCCCTTGACAGGCGGCTGGAGATTAAGATTAAGAAACTGGTCACATCAAACCCTAGCAATGATATGATTGTCCCAACCCTAAGACTCTTATGGCAAGCTCCAACCCCTTTTTATCATATATGTGCTTGAAGGCGGTTTCCAAGGGTCTTATTGCCCTGGGTATGTCATTAAACCACATATTGTGTTGAAGTTTTAATTCTGGAGCTTTGGAGAATGTGGAGTACCCCTTCATCACCTTTGCTCCATGTTCACTTTGACCCAGAATGATAGCATCTGTTAGGGTCCCATCTATGGGTTAAATAGATCTAAAAATTAGTTTTGAAAAATGTGTAATAAAATGAAATAGAAAAAGAAATCAAACATTTTTTGGTTGGATTTTACGACATCTCAATCCATGGCTTAAAATAACCCCCCATGGTTTGAGATGCCGTAAAATCCAATAAACCAACTTTTACTTTCTTTTTTCGATTTTCTTTTTAAAGACATTTTCCCAATTTTTGGACACAATTTTCCATATCCAAACTTTTTGTATCCTAATTTATTAACACCATTATAAAATCCGTATTCTTCCCCCAGATTAAATAATAATAATTTTAATTAAAAACCTAATATCAAAAACCTGTTTGCATTTCTCTATCCCAATAAGTGTTCCAAATATTAATCATTTGTTCTGCCCTCAAATACACTTTTCACAAATAACTTCTATATTTCCCTCCTCACCTCTAATTTTATCAATAGCTGCAACCCACCACACTACGGCATCTTTCCTATCACCAACGCCACAGACAAAATTCTCATTCAGTTTCCATTTGTTGACTTGACAGGAAAACCAACTATTATTGATGGCCTGAGTTTGCTAGAGTTTCAAAGATGGCAGTATCAGTGTGGTTAAGAGAGGCATGTGGCCGATTTCAATAGAAATGAAAGAGTTCTGCAACACAGTGATAAGTCCCATAGAAAAAGCCTGGATATCATTTTGCACATTAACACACAATGTCCAGGGCAGGGAGCAAGGTGCAGTTGGTCAGTCAATAGGAATTACTGACATTCGAAATAACTTGGACTTATGGTCAGTCCTGATTATCAAGAAAAATGACTTGGAAACTTGTTCCCTCCAATATTGCTTTTCTTTTTCCTTATACACACATATTCATACAAATAGGCAGATTTACTACCTGATGGCATCTCGGACTTTACAAATATTGATTGTTTGGGAGAGGAAACACATATTTTCTCTAAATGGTCTTTTCATGAAATACATATTTTTCTTTCAGTATTTCATACTGAAAGACAACAAATAAAGTCTAATCAAACTGAATGTAGAATTCTAAAGTTTGCCCAAAAACAAACTATTGGAATTTGAATGCTGATTTTCAAGGCAAGCAGATGATGCTTAAATGGTAGACTGCCATGGCATAATCTTCCATTTGTTTCTTAGTTTCGGGAAAGAGATATTACTAAGTACAAAAAGCTTAGAATTTTGAAGGTTGATTTTCAACCTAGAATTGTTATTTCACTTGGAAAAGTGATACAGTAGATATTTGTACACCAATGTGATCTTATTTAGTAAACTTTCATTTGTAATTCTCTCTCTCTCTCTCTCTCTCTCTCTCTCTCTCTCTCTCTCTAATATATATTATATATATATATATATATATATATATATATATATTATATATATAGGTAGTCCAATTCTAGTATTAAAGAATTGAAAATAAAATGCTCGATTACGTGTGTAAGAGCTGTATTTATTTATTTATCTATTTATTTATTATAGTGTACAATACATTTAAGGTACCACTGTTAACCAATGGTAACAATGGCACCTGAAATGTATTGTACACTATATATATATATATATATATATATATATATGGATAGAGAGAGAGAGAGAGAGCCCATATCCTGAAGAAGGTCTGATAGACTGAAAGGTTATAGCATCGACATTACCACCAATAATAAACTTTCATCCAGTCCAGCATCCCGTGTCTGTCTACTTTCTGGACGGAGGTTTATTATTGGTAGTAATGTCGACACTATAATGTTTTGGTCTATCAGACGTTCTTCAGTATACGGACTGAGTTCTTATATTGAAGGATTCAGTTCTCTTACTGAAATGCAACCAGCCCTGTGATGGATATGGACACATGTCACAGTGTCAATTTCCTATTATGATAGCCATTACACACATACAGTAAATGTTAGTAAACCTTTATATATATATATATATTATATATATATATATATATCATGTCCTGAAGAAGGTCTGATAGACCAAAACATCATATCATCAATATCACCACCAATATTAAACCTCCATCCAGTACAACATCCTGTGTTTGTCTACTGTTCTACACACACACACACACACACACACACACACACACATATATATATATATATATATATATATAAAGGTTTACTAACATTTACTGTATGTGGTGTAATGGCTATCCTCATAGGAAATGGACACTGTGACATACGTTTATATCCCTCACAAGGCTGGTTTCCTTTTACATAGCACTAATATCTTTCAGAAAGGTATGATTCCAACAATTCTACCTACCAGGTATGGGTAAATAGTAGATACACACATATACATACATATATGTATAATATATGTGCAGGTGTGTGAGTGTGTACTTATTATATACAATATTGCTCGAGAATAAGTACACTCCTTATGAGTTTTTATAAAAAGTTAATTTTCTTATAAATCAGAGATACTAGGATTTTATTGTTTATGTTACAAAATTGTTATCTATTCTATATTTACTAGCAAATATATTCACCCTCTGGGTGTAAATATTTAAGTTTTAATGTAAAAAAATATTGTATTAAATTAGAAAGTCTAATGAAACTAAATAAGAATGCAGATAAAAAGATTGGAAAAAGAGGAGGTTATAATCAAAAATTGAACAACTGAAACTTACTCTTCCATCACTCCCATCTTTCATTGCTAAATTTTCCTAATTTAACTATGTAGTTAAAATAGGAATTAAAGAATAAAATTACAGTTATTTCTATTTGTTAAACCTTTTCTTAAAGATTTCTCACAGAGATTTTTGCTCATATTCATTAAGATAAAACCAAACAATTAGAAACCAATAATACTAAGTACATATTTATCTAAATCAAAATTTTGATATTCATATGCAAATTAGCCTTCCCATTCCCACTGTGAACTGCTATTTTGTTGCATATATAAATACAATTGCATGTTATTAGTATGTAGATATAGCAAGCAGTATTGATAATGTAAGACAATTTTATTGATACTTGAGGTTTAAATAAAATAAAATCATGGAGAATGTGATGTAAATTACTAAGGGAAATTGTGATTTGAGTAGCGATATAGTTTCGGTTACAGACAGACAAACATACAATCTCCATTTTAAGATATACAATTTACACATTTTACATTTAATAAATACAGTACCACTCACGATTATATCAAGAATTAATGTTTGCACACAGTAACGATTTTTTTATATAGGAGTCATTCAAGTGACTTTTGCCTAAAGAGTTGGAAATAGGAAGCACTGTTTACAGTTGCACCTTTTCCAAAGAAATCAATAGTGATGGGTCCTTTAATGTTCCAGAAGACTGTCAGCATGACATTTACTAACCATTACATCTGGAACTTTCTCTTAACCAGGAGTCAGTGTGTTTCCACTCTATGGACTGACATTTTGTCTCTGTAAAACTTGTAGTGACAATCCCATGTTTAGCCCATTTGTGAACATTTTTACTTAAACATGCTTCTCCATACACATCACATATTCTTTAGTAAATTTCACATAGTGCAAAATTTTTGCATTTCCCATAGCTCTAAACCCTTGGGAAAGGTATAAATCCAATTAGTCTCCCTCCAGCAATGGGTAAATAGTAGGGCAGACTGGGCTTTTTAACTCTTTGCCTATCAAATTTCTCCCCTGTTCACTATCAAAGTTCACTATCTATACACCTCAGAACTCATTCTATTCTAATAAAGTCCTATTATTATTGTTCATCAGAGTCCTTCAGTTCAATAAACAAGTGACACACATGAGTCGCTGCCAGCGTCTTGTGGTGGGAGAGCCACTGGGAGCAGTTTAAAGTAGGCAAAGAGTTAATGCCAAAGCCACCTGTGTAGAAAAACAGTAGTGGAATTATTTAACCTGTAGCTGGGTGCATAGAAAGGTTCATACCTATCTCAATACTAATAGTTTGAAAGTGAATATAATAGTGTGATTGGAGTTAGAACTTGCTTACTACAATGTTGCATTAAAGCACATAAATCACTACACGACAGGGACTCCTACAAATGATGTTCTGTCTGCTGTATAGATATTTAGTATTATCATAAAGGCATGTCAAAACCATGGATTCCCTTGACACTTACTTGCCATCCATTCATATCAGTCCTTGCTATTGTTAGGTTCTCTAGATGGCATCCAGTTTCCACACAGGGCTGGATAATGTAAGTGTTTGGTGGTCAGTTATCACTGCTGTGTCCATGTGTGTGTATTTACCAACCCCTCCATACGAACAGGATGTGGCACAAGGTCAAGTTTTAAGTAGAGTGTTGTGATGTGTAGTTTCGTATTCGTTGTTGTAGCAATAGTAGTAATTCTCCGAGCGTATCTTAGCTCTGTGTTAGCTTCTCGTAGCTAATATCTCCATGTCCTCTAGACTGTCTCTATATATCTCCTGTTGTAATGCACATAAATGAGATAACACGCCATTGGCTACCTCACTACATAGAGTTTTCCAAACACTGCAAAGCAAAATACAAAAACTGATGGTTAGTTCATTATAACTGAGCATTATCATTATAATTAGTAATAATTACTTGAAATCAAATTCGTAATCATACACTCAAAGAGTGTACAGAATCACCTCATCAGTGATGTTATTGGGATCCTAACAGGTTTCAGGTCTTCCAACATCATCCTCCCAAGTGACCCTACAAAAACTATTACTCCGGCAAGCAATCCTGAAGCAAAAGTCCATCAAGCACACAATAATATTCAGCACACACACACACACACACACACACACACACACACACACACACACTACTATTGATATTTTAAGTTGTGAGTGACCAATGAGAAATGACATACGTCATTTCTGTCTCAGCTGTGATTAAATAAAAGGGAAATAACCAATTGCTCGTCTTTGTCTGGATCTAATACATTAAAAAGTTAGGCATTCTCAATGAACACCGTTCAGTTAGAGTTAACAGGTAAGAATTTCCAACACGAACTAATTTGGCCAAGAATGTTCATAGTCTTTACTAGACAGTCTTTTACTAGACTGCTGTACTAATTCACTGCTGATAGGAATTCTATGATCAGATGCGATAATTTTATCTAAAACTTTGCATTCTCTGGGGGGAAAATAGGTAAAATCAGTAGATTGGCCTATTGTCAGTATCAGCCGGACCACAAGGCAGTCTATTCTTGTAGAGATTCGTGGAGTGATTGTCATCCAGCTGTGTTGCAAGCTGAGTATACGCTCTGCAACCAAATGTTATTCTTTCTGGTATAGATTCCTCTATCTAAGTGTCAACTGCCATAGTCTCCCAAACTGCCATGGTCTCCCAAACACTGAGCTTAATTAAACAGCTTTCTCTAACTGCCTTCCTCGAGGTGGCTGTTGATTGGCCAATTCAAATTATCAACTAGTACCACAGTTGATCTTCTCCAAACAGCCAATTTATTATGGTCAGATAACTCAGTTATCCTAATAGTTGTGAGAATCCTGACTTGGTAGATTGTTTAAATAGAATACGGGACTATTCCACTTGTGTATTTGGGTTATGCTCACTTCCTGGATCCTGATTGGCTGTTGTTTTTAAAGTGAACACTTCATCTATATAAACTGAACATTTGACCCTGTTCAAGCATTTAGTGCAGAGTGTATTCTGTTATGTTCTCTTTTCTGTTTGTCTGGTTACTGAACGCTAATAACAGCCTTCTCGTGGAGGTGAGTATGATGTTTTTTTCTACAATTCTTTAGTATTTTTTATTAAATGTTTCTTGTTGAAATGAAGACACAACTTTATTTCTCATCTGACCTCTGACAACAAATAAGATATTTTGTCATTACTCTGCGATTAAAAAATATCAAAACATAACTTATAATTAAAACTTTTTAATTGGCTTTTTTCTGTTCCTGCCAAAAGTCATATTTGTATAAGAAACGTTTTTATAGGTTTTCAAATTTCTTGTTCCTCATAAAATCAAGCCTTTATTAAAAACACTAAGACAAAAAAAACTATTATATGTTGTCAGCAGCCTGTGTGTAGACATATACTATGTAAGTGTTTTTTTTAACAACCGTTAGTGATAACTTATTCTTTTTGTCTGAGATTGTGACTTTAAATAGATTTGCTTAATTAGAAAACTGAGGTCAGTTTATACTAAATAAATATATTCAATAACTTGCAACCAAATAATATCTGTGTGTGGGAATATCATATATAGATTAAAGGTGTGTGAATATCAGTATATAGATTAAAGTGTGGTGTGATATCAGATATAGTATACAGATTAAAGTGTGTGTGAATATCAGTATATAGATAAAGTGTATTCATTAGTATACATACACATTTTATTGACAAGGTTTACAATAGAGGTAATAGCATTTCTTTGGCAAGTATGTTAGTAATAAAAGATTATTTTTCCAAATGTTCACTCACCTAATGTCTTGGGTGGGGGAGTCCTGTGGCATGGTGGATAACATGCTAGATTATGAAATCATAGTAAGCTATTTCGTAGTCCAATTGCACTATTACATTTACTTTTGGACTAATACCTTTGGGAAAGGTATGAAGTTCCTTATTGACATTACTGTTTTGCTAAAATAAATAATACATAGTTGTTTGTCACATAATTCATGGATAGCCAATGGATTATGTAAGTACTGTAGCTAGATAAATTTTGAATCAGAGTTTGTCAGATTAAAAATAATGGGGGTTGAGTGGAAAATGACCCTAACCGTTATGGTTTTCATTGATTTGTGGTGACATCTGATTCATCTCCCAAAAAATGCACTCGTAGAAGCTTGCGACAAAAGTTTTAGCTTTAGTCAGCTGCAACCTGTTACTCATCAGGAGAAGATGCTGTCATCAGCTCTTGGGATGTCGCTTCTCAATCTGTGTGATTTTTGCCTGAGGTTGTTTGTAATAAAAGCCATATAGAAAAACAGTTTTTGTTATTAGTTAATAACAAGAACGCACAGACAGCCAGCCTAACAAGAAGTAGAATCAGCCCAAGAAAACAGCCCACAAGAAAAATGCCTGAAGAAGTAGACAGAGAAAAAAAATAAGAACCCCTCATCCCCTCCTCGGTAATCTGAACATTAGCTGCATAAATGAGAGTAACCTCCCCTTAGGAGGTTAATTGTTTATTTAATTGTTTATTTAATTCTCTATGGTGGTGCTGCATAGCAAAAAGGGGATATACTCTCTCACTGTCTTGCTGATACTGACAATAGATCACTCCGCTGACGTGACAACCAGTCTAGGAAAATTCAAACTGCCTGTGGCAGAGAAGTTGAATGAATATGTACAGCTGATCACTGTTTCCTAAAATTTTATAATGGAAATAAAATCATTGAAGATGAAGAGGATTGTGGATATTCTTCTCTAATTGTTTATTTCACTTTGAGGAAGCCATATGTTTTGATCGGCCATTTTCATTTCACCAGAATCAATACAACTGCATGTTTTAGTACGAAAATATAAAATGTGCTCTTAATAATAATTAAGTTCATTTCAAATAATGCACAAGCACAATTAAGAACACATTTCATAATATTTTTGTGTTAAAACATTCAGTTGTATTGATTCAAACAAATTTTCAGTGTAGATTTATGGTGAAATGAAAATGGCCGACCAAAACGTATGGCTTCCTCAAAGTGAAATAAACAAGGAGAGGTTACTCTCATTTATGTAGTTAATGTTCTGATTGCCCTCTTCTCATACTCTGTTTCTCTCTCATGAATATATACACAATGTTAAGGGGTATATAAAAGGTTTATATCTTATTAAACAAAAAGAAAACACACCTACTGTCAACCATTGACATGCCAGTGACAAGAGGTAGATTCAATACGAATACAAGCAACTTTGACCAAAATTTTGATCTTTAGTCCATTGATTGTGTTTTTCTATACTGATAATTATTCCCCTCACACACACACACACACACACACACACACACAATATATATATGTATATATAATATATAATATATATATAGTAGATAGATAGATAGATAGTATGAACAAAAAGTAATAAAGACAAGCAGGAATATTCTTATATGTTGTTTATTCTCACTAGTTTCGACCTTAGGTCATCGTCAGGAGAAATTTCTTATTTGAAGAAATTATTTATAGATTTTTTGAAAGGGAGCATTATAGAAGAACTATAAAAATTGAAGTGTTTTTTGAGGGTTTGACATGCTATTAAAATCCGGCTAGACAAATGTTTAGTAGTAGCATGTCCATTTGTTCCGTGAAGAACCTATATATATATGAGAGATAGAGAGAGAGAGAGAGGTAGGAGCATTTAATTTGGCAATGATATAAAAAAGTATAATATGTAAAAAAGGTCTTCAAAAAGTATATGTACTTGATGAGAGGATATAAAAACAAATATAAGTTAAATTTATTCAAATCTGATAATCAAAACTACAATCCCTTCTTTTTAATGACTGTAGCCCAAAGGAAGGCAAATTTTCGGTTCTAATGTTTTAAGTGATGCCTACTTTAAGCCGGTTACAGCAGCTCTCACACCACACCCAAGCAAAGTACAACTGATTGTTAGTTCATTATAATTGAGCATAAGGACTGATTACATAATAATGGAACTTTATTTGATAGAATGAGTTGTGATGTGTATAGATAGTGAACTTTTGAAATATCCCATCATACAGGGAAAACTACCAAGAAAAATTTAGTACAGCTGTTGGGGAAAATTTAGTTGGCAAAGTGTTAACTTTAGCAATCTAGGAAGAACTGGTGCTTTCAGCATGACAACCATATTGTAAATCTAGAAAAAAATATTCTTCACATGCATGCCCATAAAGGTTCCTCTAATTGGTTACCATTTTTAGAACAAGGCCACATGACTGGTTCATAAGATATTCAAAAATGGCTGTATACTACCAAACAGTATACTACCAAGCTGTATACTACCAAACAGGACTGGAATATATATATATTATATTATATATATATATTTAAAAGGAAAGTAATTTTTGTTGTTTTCCATTTTTTTTCAAAATCAGAAGAGATGTAGTTTTGTCATTTGGCTGTAATAAATCATTTTAATCAATGTCATTCATTACGCTAAGAGATATGTTCATGAATTCGCATTAGTAATGATTCAATTACTTTTATTTATTTTTTGAGCCTAGAAGGCATTTTTTGAGCCATCAATGTTCAAAATCATACCCATAATGCAATGTGATTTATCTCTTCTTCTTTCTTTCTTTTTTTTTTGAGATAGCAAAATCACTGACAACAAAAAAAACTGTAAATTTAGCAATGATTTTTAAAATATATATTTACTAAGTCTATATCTCTGGAATTTTTGGTAATTTGCATTATTTGGATTATTTCAGACTATTGTCCTCATCTTTATTGTTATCTGCACAACGTGTTCAAGAAATATGTCTTGCAGTTAAAAAAAAAAAAAAAAAGCAAAAACAAAAAGTGGAAGAAAAATCCAAGTCAATTTCTCTGAATCTTTAACATGATGGCTTATAATTTGTATTATTTTTTTATTATTCGGACTATTGTCCCATCTTATTGTTATCAGCACAACGTTTTTGGCTGATGTGCCCTCCACCTTCTTCAAGTATTTCTTCTCGAACTCTGGAATTTTCATGGAAAAGGTTAGGTTTAATGTTCCGTGAAGGCTACAGATTAATGAAAGTTCGAGAGAAGGTTCCCAAGTTCAAGTTTGAGAATGTTCCAGAGGCCAACAAGAATTATCAGAAGAAAGCTGAAATGCACTCGGCCAAAACATTGTGCAGGTAACAATGAAGATGAGAACAATAGTCCGATAATACAAATAATACAATTACTGAGTCTAGTCAACTAACACACAAGTTCATATTTAAAACAATTTCTCAAATGATTTATTTAGCTCCTTGAAAATCAGCTTTCAAGATTTTTTCCTACCTTGGTTTGAACACTGGTTTGAACACTGTTTACTTGCACCGGTTTTGTAATGTGCAACTATCTCACACACCAAGCAAATTGGGGATGTAAAATGGGGAAAAATGCTATTTCTATTGTATATTTGATTTTTAAATATCTTAGAATAATAAATCAAATCTTGATAATTTTTGACACAAAAGTAAGAATGGGATATTTAGTGAGTATATATATATACTTTGCGTTATTGTTTTTATTTTTTGTAAGTTTCATCCGGACATACATACATACATACATACATACACACTACTGCCTTTATATATGTATATATAATGATCCGATATATAAAGTTGTAGTTCCCGTCTGTTCCAGGATTTTGAGATAGATCCCCATAACCATAATATATTCTGAAACCATTCCCCAGGTACTGGATACGTATATCTCAAATTTAATTAAAGGGGGTCCCTGGGGGCACAACACCCTGCTGAATATTTTTTCTCTTCGATTTATAGAAATTAAACCATAGGTAAATGACAGGATATAATGCCTACTCATATAATTTAGAAAATTTCAATCTTAAGACACTTTAATGGGGTTAAACCCCGTATAGTAAAAAAATTTGGAAGCCAATAACTCAAGTACTGAAACTGCTATGGTTTACAGGGAGTGTCTCAAATGTAAATCAATAAAAAAAATACTTCTTTTATCATAGAATTTAGCCATTCTATCTTGGCAAAACATCAGTCGAAACATTTGTCTAGATATCTGTCACTAATGCCCTTGGGAAAGGCATGAATCTGTCTTTTCTTTCCCCAGCTATGAGTAAATAGTAAGGCAGAGTGGGCTTTTTTGCTGAGTTGATAGAGCATTTACCTAGGAATCTGGGTTTGATACTAGTCCTTGTCAACTCAGCACATAAGTAGCACAGTTTGGATAATTTGATCTGTGCTGATGGGGAGCTGGTGGTAGGTGTGATGTTCCACCTCAGCAAAACAAACTCTGTGGTGGTGCTGCATAGCAAAAAGGGGATATACTCTCTTGCTGTCCTGCTGATACTGACAATAGATCACTCCGCTGACATGACAACCAGTCTAGGAAAATTCAAACTGCCTGTGGCAGAGAAGTTGAATGAATATGTACAGCTGATCACTGTTTCCCAAAATTTTATAATGGAAATAAAATCATTGAAGATGAAGAGGATTGTGGATATTCTTCTCTATAATCGAGATAATGAATTAAGTTTTATATTTAGATGAAATAACTGCTTGAAATTGTTGGTTAAAAACCACTGGTATTTTTTAATCATGGCTTATGAGCATATAAATATATTTACCAATCCCTCTGCTTGAGTAAGATGTGACACATGGTCAATTTCTCAAATGAAGTTTAACGGGTTTGGATTTAGAGTATTCCTTCTCCTAGATTGGTTGCCTTACCAAGGCTAACTTTTTTTTAAGCTGAGATAACTGCTTGAGATTGATGCTTAAAAACCAAGCTGTAGAGTTTGGTATTAAATAATACCCAATAATATTCATTTTTGGACTGATACATATATTTTCATTACAGTGTTTCAATGCTGTAGAGTTTAGTAATAAATAATACCTAATAATATCCATTTTTAGACTGCTACATATTCATATTTTTATTACAGTGTTTCAATGCTGTAGAGTTTAGTAATAAATAATACCTAATAATATCCATTTTTAGACTGCTACATATTCATATTTTTCATTACAGTGTTTCAATGCTGTAGAGTTTAGTAATAAATAATACCTAATAATATTCCATTTTAGACTGCTACATATTCATATTTTTATTATAGTCTTTCAATGCTGTAGAGTTAGTAATAAATAATACCTAATAATATCCATTTTTAGACTCTACATATTCATATTTTTATTACAGTGTTTCAATGCTGTAGATTTTAGTATTAAATAATACCTAATAATATTCTTTGTACTTTCTGAACAGCAGTTTTTGGGTAAAACTCAGTATTGTGCAAATGCAGTACTCTCTATACTTACTTGATCTGTTATATTCATGTATGGTAATACAGACAGAGTTTGGAAGAGGGACAACTTATTGAACAGAAATTATTTACTTGCTTCTATTTAGCTGGGATGTAATAAACCATAAATAGAATCAACAATAGGTGAAATTATAAACAGAAATGCACAGGAGACTTCCTTTTCCACATGTTACTTAAGAGGTTTATGAAGAAGCTAAGTTTGTTGCATGTCTATTCTCTGATAGTTGAGTTCTTGGTAAAGTAATGATAATTTGTTTTGGGCTATCCTCTTACATATGAAGGAAGGTGCTTGATCCCCAAAAGATATGTTCTGAGTGTTGTCCGCGCCTGGCCATTGAGGTGAGTGAGGAACTTTCTGTACGTCAATGATGAGGCTGTGAGAATGTGAACTGTAATTGAAGAATATGAAGTGTTTTTTTTTGTTTAGATTAAGAAAGCCTTTAGTTTCAGTTGGTGGTGCCTTCATTTGGCTAATAAATCACTTTTCAAGTGGTTGGTCATTGCCACAGTTGGACATTGACCTCAAATAATCTACAAGTCATCAAATGCAATATATATATATATATATATATATATATATATGGAGGCGCGTGGCCTAGTTGTTAGAGTCGTGGAAAATGGACGTCGTTGATTCGAGTTCAATTCCTAGACGAAGCTGTTGGCATTTCTCATAGCGCTAATACCCTTGGAAAAGGTATGAATCATATATTCTCTCCTCCAGCTATGGTTAAATAGTAGGGCAGACTGGGCCCTTCAGCCTTGGGTAGGTAACCTGTTAGGAGAGGGTAACTCTGAATTCAAAATTCCTGAGTCGGTCGTTGATTGGGTTTGTGGCAACCCTTGATGCACCAATTCTTTCTATCGACTGTGACAAAAAATGTGGATGGTCCAACACAAGCCTTCACCACAATAAACAAATCACTGTGTGGTGTTCATTGTGTGTATGAACCCTCATATGTTGAAAATCGACCGGAGAGTCCATAATTTTTTTTTTTTTCCAAACAAATTTGGTCAGAAATAATGGTATCCTTACAGCTCTGAACCTCCTTACACTTTCCTTTCAAGTTTCTAACAGTTTTCCATGTTATCATTCTGAAAGGCATAAAAAGTCTGAAAG